>CM021701.1:1560322-1602236 GCA_011074415.1 Stictonetta naevosa | reverse complement strand
GTCTGTTTTTTAATTAAACCTTTACATTTTCAAAGTCAGGTTTTAACTTACTTTTTGCTGTTTTCTCACGGTCTGAGCTCTGGTTATTTTCATAGGGGCTGAGGGGAATGAGAGATGCACATCCCGGTGTTATTGTAGTGTTTGTGTTTGCTTTCAGTGTGAATGTGAGAACAATTATGTAGGATAAGTCAGCTGTGTGCTGATGCTAAGCCTGGAATGGCTCAGTGGAAGGTGGTGCCATTCCCTATGTAGTTAGGTGAGAGGATGTCCTTTGCCGATGGAAAGATTCCATGCAATTTTATGCATCAAAGCTGGGGGTAACACCTGCCAGAAAACGCACCTTCAGGAGATCCTGTACTGATGTGCCAGGTCATGGTGCTGCTCCTACGGCTCTGTCCTCTGCGTGTTTGACAGCAGCTGCTGCCAAGCATGGCAGTATGGTTTATAGCCTACAACCGCATGCCTTCAAGGTGTGCTGCTAGTAGGAGTTCTACACAAGCGGGTTGTCGTTTTCTAAAATCTTGACATTGGTCTGTTACCTTCAGCATTTCTAAGTTTCCACAACTAAGTTGTTCCTGGTAAATTGTTTGTGAACGTTTTTCACAATGCATGCTCAGGTCATTCGACCTTTTCTAATCGCTGTTATTTTCTCCGGATCATTGGCACAACAAACAATGAAATACAGTAGTGCTGCATTTCAATACCTGCATAAATATTCTTGTTTGAGGAGAGAACAAAATAACTTCTGTCTTGTTTAATTTTCAGGCCCACCTTGTGGCAGCATTCGAGCAGAGTCTGGGAAACATGACGATCAGACTGCAGAGCCTAACCATGACAGCTGAACAAAAGGCAAGTTGGAGAAGTATTTGTGGAAGGTGCACTTATAAAGATGTGTATCCCAGATGAGCAGATCTGAGATGGCTTTTAAGGATTAAGTCACCGTTGTGCTTTATCTGACAGATTTATAGGGAGGTTTAACTTTTCATTCACAAAAGGTAAATGTGTATGTGGTTTAGACTAATTAACTGTTGAAGACCTTTTCTTAAGATGAGGGGAAGGGCACTGTCAGTACAGAAGCCTTTGGTTCTGCTTGCAGCATTGTTGCTCTTGCTTCTTCTGTGTCGTGGAAGTAAGTCACATACACTGTTTACCTCAGTTTCCTCGATTGTGGTGAAGGAATAAATTAGAGTAATTTTTTTGACTAAGAGTACAATTTTTTTTTACTAAAATACTTGTTTTTCCTACTGGGATGTTGTGACAACTGATTTATATAACTTATTCCTATAACTTCTTCATTTGAATGCAAGTCTTCAGTATTTTTCATATTTTTGTAATAAATTTCTTCCCAATGCATCCACACCTGTGTGTCCAGATGGAACATTGAGAAAAATCATTGCAAGACAGACAACATAGGTTTTTTTTTTGGACAGTGTGCTTGAATAATTATTACTTGTCTACTACAGAGCATGCACATTTCCTTGTATTGCAATAATCAAGCTATTTTGCAGACTATTGAGGATGTATTTCCCCAGGCATAGTGAACCTCATTTACATTTCCTTGTACATATATATTCCATATTCTCTGTCAACTCCCAATGCTCAGACCGAGAGGTGGTGCAGCTTGGTAACACTAGCATTTTTGGATGTATCATCATTTTTTTCTTAT
Organism: Stictonetta naevosa; assembly: GCA_011074415.1. Taxonomy (NCBI): domain Eukaryota; kingdom Metazoa; phylum Chordata; class Aves; order Anseriformes; family Anatidae; genus Stictonetta; species Stictonetta naevosa. The sequence continues at coordinate 1,600,570 of CM021701.1, read as the reverse complement.
TTAAGGACTCTGAACTGAATGAGTTAAGGAAGACTATTGAACTACTTAAGAAGCAAAATGCTGCTGCCCAGGCTGCCATTAATGGAGTCATCAACACACCTGAGCTCAACTGCAAAGGTAAGAAACAAGCACTGCATTTCACAACTGTGAAGTGCTCTTGGGACTTGAGTCCTCTTGGTAGTATCTTGTGCAACTCTGTCAGAGATCAACTTTGTCTCATGACCATGCTCTGTTTACTTGAGTTGGTATAATGTGCGGATTTAGAATGGGTATCTCTGTAAATAGTGTGGTAAATTCTACAGAAATAAATGAACGTGTTAGAGCTTGAGTGTGACCTCACTGATTTTACTATAATTGCTTAGTATTTCACCCATCTTAGACGCTAATGTGAAGCATCAGGGAGCAAAGAGCCCCTTTTCAGAGCTGTCAAACACTTGGCTTTATTTTCTTTCATGTTCTCTGTAATTTCCAATATGAAATTGGAATGCAGTCTTGTCGTAAGTAACTCCTGTTGGACAGTCTGGGTATGAGATTTTAATCTTCTCACAAGAAATGAGTATTAAGCGCACTGCTTTGAAATAAGCAGTGCATCAGTTCGGGTAAGTGATCATGTGTTTTTCTTCCAAAACTGTTCATTTGGGATTGAATGATTAAGACAGAACACCAAATTTGACACCACCTCAATTAATATTCAGGAACTGGAGCTGCTCAACCCACAGACCTGCGGATCCGAAGGCAGCACTCTTCGGATAGTGTCTCTAGTATTAACAGCGCTACCAGTCACTCCAGTGTGGGAAGCAACATAGAGAGTGATTCAAAGAAAAAGAAGAGGAAGAACTGGGTGAGTGCATTTTAACGTATTGCGTGAGGTTTTATGTAAAACTGTCAGAACATGTATGGTGAAATCTAGCTGCTCAGCTCCTCCTTCCTCCCCTCGCCTCATGCAACAGGTCAGCACAAGAACTAGGCACTGTTTAAATCCTGTGTAAATACTCTTTTGAAGACTTAATTGAGTCATAAGTGATGTATGTGCTTGTGTAGACTCTGTGTAGGACTGAATCTTATGTTAACAGCCATAAGGACAGTCCTATAGTAGAAATACCTGTCAAAGATCAGTTCTGGGTAAAAATTATGTGGTGTCCAGCCCCTCAGGCAAAACTCTGCATTTGTCATTAAAGTAAAACAAATCCAGAAATGTCATTAAAGTAAACAAATCCACAATTACAAAAATGAGAGATTTTTTTTTTTCTTTTTGCTTCATAGGGCTTTCTTCTTTTAAGTGAACATGTTAAACACTTTAAGAGCTCTGTTCAGAACGTTAGCATGGAGTTCCACAGGAAAAAATAAAATAAAATAAAAAATTATTGTGATAAACATTTATTCTTCAAGATTTTACAACACTTTTCATTTCCCATTTTTCCTTCTTTGCTCATCATGTACTGTATACAAGGTACCATGTACTGGAGGAAAGGTACAATATATAAAATTCCATTTTGAATTAGACCGTAACTGCCTTAGTGACCTAGTCTGACTGTAGGTTGCACTGATGTCCCTAGATCCTACACTGTACCCAGTAAAGCAATCCACCCCTTCCTTCCCACTGAATTTAAATTTCCCTGGATCTTCTGGGAGCTTTTCTGTATAGCTACAAAATTTGGTTTGAGCTGGTCAAGCCTTGATTTGTATTTGCACAATATCCTCTCAGAAACATTTATGAAACTCCCTGGACTGTAAGAAACGGCTTTTTGAGCAGGTTCTTGGTTTTATTTCTCTTTTGTCATGGTGGCTTCATTTGGATATCTTGCTAGCTCCTTCGTAACAGTAGTATTGCTTTTCTGTTCCTAAAATCATTAGTTAATCGGAAACAATGTCATCTCCACATCGCTCTTGTGTGGGGTTTTACAATAGTTAGACAGGGTAAATTGCTGTACCTTGTAAATTGCTAGCAACTCTTTTCATTTTTGTGACACAAATATTTTATAACTGTTAAGCCTTAGTTAAGAGAAACACTTGGAATTTTTTGCTTTAGCTTCTATACTTTGTTGTTGTAATGTAGTAGATACCATTGTACGTCAGCCTAAGTTACTCATGCATCGCACAGCTATTTTTAAAGAAGGTGAAGGACACGTTTCCATATTATAAACAGAAGACAGGACAATATCTTACCCTTGGTATTAAATATGAGTACGTCATTGCTGTAAAATGAAGATTGGGAATTAAATCAGTAATTTAATGAGAAAATAATAGTCTGACTTGCACATTGTTAATTTCACAAGTACTGATGAAGTTCTCAGCCAAAGACCTTTTGTTATATATAGAAACAATGCAGCTGTCCACTCAGGACTGAAAAAACAGATTTGCAACATTTCTCATCATAGGAATCTTTGTCTAGTGTAAAAATGACTTTCATCTCATATTAAGCCAGACTGTGTTAACTGGTGTTGAACTGTAAATTCAGCATAACATCAGTTCAGCCACATTAATATTCATTCTATTAATTTTTTGGTAAATGGCCAGCACATTAAAGAAAAAAAAATTCAGTTGCAGGTGTGTAGTGATGATTCAGTATTTAGTCCTGGTGAAATACCTGTTCCTGCAAGGAAAAACATAGTGTTAATATGGTTGTTAGCCAAAACATTGCATCTGAGCCAAGGAGAAAATATAATTTAAGTAGTTAAGATGTTTGGATCTGGTGTCTCCTTCAAGTAATGCAAAAATGACTGTATGTTGTTTGAAGCACCTGTTTTTAGAAAATACAGGATTCTAGTTTTAAGGTAACTCTTGGTCTTTATTGATAATTGGTCATGTTTGTCTTAGAAATCCAGAGCTTTCCTTATCGCTGGCTTTGTCTGTTAAAACATGTCTTTTTTCCTTCCCCCCACTTCCTTTTGCTTGCGCTTCTTCCGGCAGGTCAATGAGGTAAGGAAGACCTACTTTAAACTATGAGATACAAAGCTAACCCACCCATTTACATGACTAACCGTTTCAGCATCATTAACCTTGTCTGAGCCACGTTATAGCTACAAGTCGTTACAATGTTGATGTAAAGCTTGTTTCACTGAACAGAATTTGCTGTGAAATATTAAAAATAGGAAGCACTGATATCCAGTCTTATTGACCTTATTAATCTCATATAATAGTTACAGACAAAAAAGGCTTTTTGATTCTCTTTTACCTCTGTTAAAATCTATGTGAGTATGGCTTTGTTGTTTGAAATATTTGCATGTTAGAGTTTTCCTCTGCGGCTTTTTTTGTCTGGATGAGTTCTTCATGATATGCCTACTGTTGTGGTCTTGTTTTTTCAGTTACGCAGCTCCTTCAAGCAAGCTTTTGGTAAAAAGAAATCTCCCAAGTCAGCATCTTCTCATTCAGATATTGAGGAGATGACTGATTCTTCATTACCTTCATCGCCAAAGTTACCGCACCATAACTCTACTACTTCAACACCATTGTTGAGAGCCTCTCATTCCAATTCTCTGTAAGAGTTTTTTAATGTTATTATTTATTTAATGGAAAATGTACTGGAAGGCATCCTGCTGCACTGGTAGAGGAAAAGAGAAATACTGTGTTTTGGACAGGTCCAGTGTTTTCAGTGCTAGCTTTACAGGGACATCTCTAGGTTGTTTTCCAGAAACAAACAATGGCAAAATATACCCTACACCATCCCATCCTGTTTGGTTCCTCTGAATGAGGAGGACCTGCAAATCTGTGTAAGCACTGCAAGAGTTTGACAGCTGTTCAGTTGCATGTATTGCTAAAACCAGCTGTTCACCATGAGGCCACAGCAGAAGACGCAGTGGGCCAGGCAGGATGGTCTTGTAGTTCTGGACTGCTCTGTTGCCACTGGTTGGTCCTACTCCCGAGCATTACTTACTTTATCTCTCAGAATGGCCAATTTATTTGGTAAAATCCTTAACCCTGTTATAGTGGCAAAACAACGAGCAAAGAACAAACATTTCAACTACTGTTTATTTGAAGTGTTCTTCACCCTAAGGAAACAACAGGCAAAAGATAGAAAAATTGAATTAGTATATTCAGGGAATTCAAGATAGGTAAGCTGACTTGTAACACAGTACCTTTCCATTAGTATCCAGAAAGCTAAAAATCATTATTTCTTTACTGTAGTGTTGTTTAATATTTCACTGGGGAGCTCTCTCAGTAAAACATACTGAGTATGAAGAGTATTTATAACCTGGGTAACCTTGGAGTGCAGAACTAATTGGATCTCTAGCTGTTAATGAAACAAACCAGGCCAAGTCTGGGATTTTGTTTTTTTTTGTTCTGTCGGCTAAAGGCAGCACATATTGTGATAAGCTGCAGTGATGATTTCCCAATTTAAGTTGACAAATTCAGCTAAAGGTAAAGATTTACTGGAAATCAAACAGCATGGTATAGTGACACAGCCGGACTCACCTAACAGCTTGTTTCTGATGAATGGAAATGACCTGCTCCTCTTTGCTTCTCATCAGACAATTCTACCGAGCCAATTCAACATGCTAAATTAGGTGAAAAATAATTTGAAAGAAATGCGAACAGTTTTTTTTTATCCCGGGTTGCTGAGTTGGATCAGCTTGGCAGACTGATCAGACACAGATGAGTGTTAGAGCTGGCGTGAGCATGGGGGCATGGCAGCAGCACAGCCAGGAGCAGGCTAGGTGAGGAAGTGAGAAGCAAATCTGCTCCTTTTGGTAGCAGCGAGCTATTATATAGACTTACCTATACGGCCAAACCATATGCCTCCGTTTTAAAGTCAAGACTTTCCTGTTACTTCATGGGAAGGTCACAGACAATGTTGACGTTTCATTTTGACTGCCTATGAAATAAAGTTAAAATGGTCTTACTGCGCTGCTTTGAATCTACACTCACATTTAGAATGTGCTTGGAAAACTTAGTAAAACAGATTTTGTGTTAACTTTATCAGTAGCTTCTGCATTTGAAAAGGATAAATAAATACAGAAAGATGTAAGAGGCTGTATTGTGACACGTGTAATTATCAGATGGCCTTACAACCTTGTAAATAACATACTAAACTTCCAGCCTGATTTCAGTTCAAATGCATTTTAGTAAGTATCCAAACTTGAAGTTTTGCCCATCACTTGTTTTCCCATGGAAAGGTGAAAAGAATAGCGATAGTTTCCAGTCAAATAATAGCGATGAAATGTTAGTATCAGAAGATAATCCCCCATGAATTTTTTAAAGCTTCTCCAGTCTCTTGAGCCTAACTGAATGAGTTTCTGGTGACTACAGCAAATTGTGTTTTAGAACTCTAAGGCTAGTAAATTGTTAAATGATGATCCCATCCATCATCAGTCAAAATGCTGTGTGCATACATCACATCTTGACAAGAAAGCCAAAAGACTCAACATGAGAAAAGAGAGAAAACTGAGGGAAGGATAGAGCAAAAGTCAAACTTCTACGTTTTGGCATACTGGCTTTTTGGTGAAGAAAACATCTCATTAACCTGATTTAAGGATAGACATTTTAAATGAAATCTCCCTCAAAGCATGCAGCTGGGTAGTTGATCTTTATATAGATACACTTATGAATGAATGTGCTGAAATGTTACTCGTCTAGAATCTTTTTTTGTGGGAGGAGGGAAGAAGAACACCACCAAAAATCTTTTGAGCATGAGTGCTTTAAAGCGAACAGGAATTTATCACGCTTGAATAGGTGTAGAGTTCCAAAGCCCTCCAGAACATTTCAGGGAAACCCAGCTGTGCACACCTGGTGAGCTTTAAATCTTTCTGTAAAATCATCAATCTGCAACCAACTACTGTTACTGCCTGCACCCTCCTTAATTTATTTAGATTTTGGCTTTAAAATAGTTCTTTCATGGCAACTACCATGAAAAAAAGTAGACTGTCCAATAGTAGGTGATTTCCTGAATTCCGTTTCATATGCTGATTAAAGAAAACTAACCCTCAGACTTACTTCGCTAAGCTGTAATGTTTCCATGACCTATTTAATATCTGATTTATGGGATCACTAATGTAGTAAGCCAAAATTGTTGCCCTGAAGAATATATGTTTTTTCTCTTTTACTAATAAATGCTGGCAAAGCACTGTCTGAAAAGTAACAAATGGTCTAGTTCAATGTCTTTTTCATTCTTTTCCAGAATTTCTGAATGCACAGACAGTGAAGCTGAAACAGTCATGCAGTTACGAAATGAACTAAGAGACAAGGAGATGAAGTTAACTGATATTCGTTTAGAAGCCCTTAGCTCTGCTCATCAGCTTGACCAGCTGCGGGAGGCGATGAACAGAATGCAGGTAGGAGATAACCACCCCAAATACTGCAGTGTATATTGAGGTGTTAAAGGCTGGCCATCCTGCCACACAATAAAAACATAAAAGAAAGTAAATTCGAAGCTTTTTGAATGCTTACTAAAAAATGTATTTACCTGTGTACCGGTGTTATGCCTTACAGCTTCCTTAAGGTCAGCTTGAACCCATGATTTCTGCCTCCCTGAACTCAGCAACAGCTAACTGTTTCAACCCTAGAAAACTGTGGGGAGACCATTCACTGGCTGTCAGCAGCTTGTTAAAAAATTCTCAGGCCATCTGCTTTAAAGGAGCTTTGTGTCAGTGTTTAGTAAATTTCCACGTAATTTTGGTTTCTAGGACACTTTGAGAAATGTCATAGAAAGGTCATTATGGTAATTAAAATTAATTTACTGCAGTGCCTTAAAATCATGTGAACATGGCATTTCCACTGAATGAGTATTTCTTCTGTAGTTGCTTATGCTGTGCTATTTTAAGAGTGTGTTTTCACTGTGCCTTCTAACCGCTGACTTGTCTTTTCAAGAGTGAGATTGAAAAATTAAAAGCAGAAAATGATCGGCTGAAATCTGAAAACCACGGCAGCTGTAGCAGGGCTCAGTCTCAGGTTTCCATTTCATCCTCTCCAAGACATTCAGTGGGTCTCTCTCAACACAGTTTGAACCTCACGGAGTCAACCAGTCTCGGTGAGTTTAATGAGAAAGGTGGTGGGCAGGTTTTATCCTGCACTTGGAAGGTTTGCTTCGGTTAGCCATGGAAAATGAAACCATGAAAATTATTAACAGCTAAGGTGTGGAAATATGTCAGGAGCTGGCATAAAGCCTTCTTTTAAAATGTCATCATAGGTCTGCTACACCCTAGATTGGAGTTGTCCAACTATGACCTCAGCTGCGGAGAGTTGTGTTCAGAGCCATTTTATGATGTATTATTGAGGGATATTTTGTAGGAAGAAAAATACAGAGCAACTGACTAATGCTTTCTTTTTAAAAGTGATCTTGGTATTTAGTAAGGAAGTCAGTAAACCTGGTTCTTATGTTTAACCTCTGGGCATGTGAAGCCCAGATGTGTTGTGTTTGACTACAATAGAAGTGTTAGCATAAACCCAAATAGCCTTCATTGTTAAGATACAGCTATGAAAGCTGTTGATGTCATCTGTTCACAGACATGCTGTTAGATGACACTGGCGATGGCTCCGCTCGGAAAGAAGGAGGCAGGCATGTCAAAATAGTTGTCAACTTTCAGGATGAAATGAAATGGAAGGAGGTGAGTTGTATTTTGTCCCCATATAAGTGACTTTGGATTTGAATTTTCTGCGACATTCCAATCTGTTTTGAAGGCGTTTATTTTCAAAACATTCATTACAGATTTCTCAGCAGAACAGTTTACATATCAGACATATCAATAGTGACAGACAAAGCACTAAGCTCTCACGTCCATTGACCTGCTGAGAGCGAGCAACACCAGTTCGGGTTGTCTCATGGGACTCATCTGCAGTGACTTCCTATTTTACAGTTGCTACCAATTGGTGCAATCAGCACTAGACATGAATCTACGTCAGTAATAGAAGACTGCTAGCCTAGACCATGTGTCAGTGGTGTAGGTGATAACATTACAATTAATCTCTGAAAGACAGTTCAATTTTTCAGCTTCAAGGAGGTGAGCAGACTAATCTGTACCTCAGGGTAGCCTATATTTAAGACTGATCTGTTAAAAGCTGCACAAAGCTCCTTTCTGTTATTATTTCAAGTCTTATTTAAGTTGAAATAATCAAAATGACGTGGTGTGTAGACAGAAGGTGCACTAGAAAGCTAGAAGCAACAATATCCCACAAGCATCTGTTAGGTTCAGACTGGGAGATCTGTAACTATAGTTCAAGTTGTCCTCTCTGGTACAAGGATTTCATTTTGAATCAGTTATTTTTCGGATGTTCTCCTTTCTTAAGCAATGTAAAGAATCCTAAATATGCAAATATGTTTCAAATATTGTGAAATTGCAGTCTGCTTCATGTGCTTAATGCATGTGTGAATGTACTACACATTTTTTTTTTTTTTTACAAAGCATTGATCTTCCTATCTCACATTACCAGTACCTGTAAAAGTGTATTTAAGAAATCATTTAATGGCCTTTATAAGAGGGGACAGAAATTTCAATAAACAGAAATAAAATCAGCTCAGCAGATCTTTCCATGAAATAACAATTTTGCATTAATAAGTAAATTACCCCAGGTAAGTAAATTAAAGGTAAAAATGTATTGCTAATTCTGTTGGGCTCTACCGTGCTTACTGTCAGTAAAGTTACCGTGTGGAAATGATTCTTTACATTGTAGTTGAACATGAAGTCTTATGCTAGAAATCAGTTTTTCTTCAATAAATGTTTCATAGTGACTACAGCTACAGAGGAATAGAAAAATGAAGTGCATTGCTTTTTCTTTACTGCTGTAGAAATCAGAAGCAAAATTATTAACTAAAATGGTATAATGTACCAAACATAACACACAAGTTTATGTAGAAATGTATGTAGAATTTCACTGGATTTCTTTGTCCATGGCACTATTTCTAGAAGTAAATAGGATAAATGTTGAAAATGCAACATATTTTAGATTATGAAGTCATAGAAAAATGAATGCCATGAATGAATGCCTAGAATTCTGAAAACTATTTCTGACTTTCTGATAAGCTGTATTCACAATTCACATTTGTATTCATTTAGGATTCAAGGCCTCGCACCTTCCTCATAGGCTGCATTGGAGTCAGTGGCAAGACCAAATGGGATGTTCTGGATGGCGTGGTTAGGCGGTTGTTTAAGGTTAGTGTGTACAGTTTGCTCTCTGCTTGAATTCTTGTATTAGCATTCACAGCATATTGGACAACAGCGGGCCTGCATGGAGGCTCAGATGCATACACTGGTATGAATTTGGGTAGGTGTCCAAACAGCACTGAATTTTACAAAGATTTTATGAGTGCCTTCAGATAAGGCAGCTAACTTTACTGTCAGTTTCCTCATCCGTAAAGTATGTAGCAGTTATTTGTCTATTCTGTCTGCTTTTTCTCTGAGGATTTGCTTGGTACTATTTGAAGAGGTATTTGCCCGTATCAAGTAATATTTAACTCAGTGTTGTTGTTATAGCTTAGAATCTATAAGCTCAAAGCTTTCAATGTTTCGTAAAATTTTCCATCCTCTTTTTCACCATAGGAATACATCATTCATGTGGATCCAGTGAGTCAGCTGGGACTGAATTCAGACAGTGTTCTGGGCTATAGCATTGGAGAAATCAAACGCACCAATAGCGCAGAGACACCCGAGCTGTTGCCCTGTGGCTATCTAGTTGGAGAAAACAATACTATTTCGGTTACCATCAAAGGTAATTACACTTGATCGGTCTGTTGTAGTTCTCAGTAATTACAGTTTTATCAAAGCATACTGTGTCAAGAATCTCAGAGGAGTAGAAACTTTTAGTTGTGTCTATTTTTCCTGTCCTTGCCTTTTATTTACTGTTCTTATGTTTTGATTTGATGAAGAAAGCATTTAGAGTATGGTAAGTCTATAAATTGAGCAAATTTTCCATCTGTGACAGTAGAAATAATTACACACATAGCAGTTTCCTCCAGATGTCTTAAATCGTTGCCTTGAGTTGTGCTGGAGAGCACCTCACACCACAGGTGTCACAGTGGAATTGTTTGAGCAGTGAAGTGCTCTTCCAAATGAATTAAAAAAAAACTGGGGTTGAGGTGAAGTCCTCAACCACTGCCATTTCAGTGTTAATCAGCTTACTTGAAGTGACACCACTGAAATATCTAGCATAGATCAGCATACAGCAATAGAGTAGCACAATACTTACGAATGTTGCCAACCACTTCACAGCTCAATTTGAAAGTTTGACTGAGCATTTGAAAGTATTTTGATTTCTAACTGCTGGTATGAAAAAAATACCAGTTCTGTAGCAGATCAGCACACAGGAAGACAAACTAAGTCATGAAATACCTCAGTTTACTGAGGCTTGATGTGAACCCTGACTGTTCTGCTCACTTACTTGGAATGCATTGTGCAAGAGTATAATCCCAATTGAAATATTGTTCATAACTGTGAAGCTTCAGTTGATTTTGTATTTAACTTGTAATGTCTGGACTTGTACTTTGAAGGTTCATACACGATAACATTTTTCAATAACATATGAGTGTATTTAATCAATTTATGGGAAATCAGTTACTCACATATACCGTTGAGATATAAAGCTGCCTATATAAATATTTAATATTCCAAGTAACCATTGAGGTGCAAACATTTCTATGGGTGATCTGCCAACTTCCCTTTCTTCTGTTTATTTTGAAGTATTGTATGTTTTTCCTGAGCCAATTCTGCCTAAAGTGATTGCTGACATTGCATAAATGCTTATCAGTAGGAGTTTTATGTTAGAAGAGATAGCCATCAGCATACAGAGGAGTTTAATTACATGTGTTTGGGAAAGCAGGGGGAGTTGATGATAGCTGTTTTTTTGTCTAGCAATTCAAAAGTAAACAGGTAAATGGTATATGCATGTGTACTGAACGTAACAAAATACGGTAAAACACATGGCTCCTGTGTGAAAAATGTAGCCTGGAAACAGTTCTGTAGCAAATTTTATCTAGAGAAGCTGAGTACTTTGAAAACTGGGAAAGGTGATGGAGAGTCCAGGTGAAACTTACAGGTCACCTACTCACTTTTTTTATATGTGCTGTTCTCTATCACAAGGGACACCAGAGTGGGGAAGAGATTTCTCTCTGAAATAAGAAATGGCTCGGTCAGGTTGGATCTAAATCTGCTGTTACAAAGTTTTATTTTGGGAGTTTCTCCTATTATCACTGGGCCCAGGCATATTCACAAAGTCACACGTTTCAGTTCTGTTTTGTCTTTCCAGTCATTTCAGTTAATCTTGATTTGTTAAAACTTCATTAATGGATTGCTTTTCAGCATTATAGCTACTTTTTTTTTTTTTTTTTTTTTAAGGGGAAAAAAAACACCTCTAGGTAATCTGGAAAAAAATTGGGAGTTGCTATAAATGAAGAATCTTTTACTGTTGCAGGTATCTGTGAGAACAGTTTGGACTGTCTTGTGTTTGAATCACTGATCCCCAAGCCTATACTGCAGCGCTACATCTCTCTCTTGATGGAACACCGACGGATTATCTTGTCTGGTCCTAGTGGCACTGGTAAAACATATCTAGCAAACCGTCTTTCTGAGTATATGGTCCTTAGAGAGGGCAGGGAGTTGGCTGATGGAATTATTGCAACCTTCAATGTGGACCATAAATCCAGTAAGGTGAGAAAACAAATCATTGCTTGCACAGTTAATGTTACCATATGTCAAAAATGAGAGAACTCCTTTGTTAATTCATCAAAAGTAGGCAAGTGGGATTTTAAACTTATCTTTCTTTTTAAAGCATTATGTTAATCCTGGAGGGAATGATATCTAAGTTTTTCAGAACTGTAGATTCACCAGGCTATTGGGCCTGTAATAGCAGGCTTCCAGATGTATGCTTAAACACCTAAAGGCATCATGATTTTCAAGTGGTTAGAAGGCTGAGAATTGCTGAGGAAGTTAAACGCCTGCACAAAGTTCCCAGCAACTTCAGCGATCCTCATTGCATGCGGACATTTTTCCAAAAAACATGAAATGCATCTCTAGGCCTTCAGAATTTCTGCAGCTGCAAGTATCAGCAGTGGTAATCTGCATATGCTGTTCCAGTAGTTACTGTTGTCCAGACACATTCCTGAGCTCGTAAGGCATGTCTCTGCTTTTTATGTGCTTTTGGTTTTGCCAAATATACCTCAAGTGAATGTCTAGGTTAAAAAAAAAAAATAAATGTTTGATGGCCTTAGGCAGATCTTCCTCTGGAGAAGAAGGGTGGTTGAAAGTGTGGTTGTAGGCCACTGGCATAATTTGAGACATGCTATGTAATAAATGCTTTAAAGATGATGAGAGCTTTTCAGCCACACCCAGTCACCCAGCAGTAGCACTCTGAGCTCATCATTCTTTTGTGTCATTACCGAAGGCATCTAAGTTTGGCTTCTGCTGAGGAGTGCTTTATACCAGACTGATTTTGTCAGCTCGACTTTGATGGAAATACAGCACAAGACCAGAGAACAAACCTGGCTGGAACAATAGCAACTGTCCAGCTTGGTATACAGAGATTTGAATAAGTTCCCGAAAAGAAAGACAAATGCATTTCAGACTTCTGTGTCAGATTAGGACAACACAAATGAAAAAACATACAGCAAAAGGCAAAATCTTGACCCCGTTAGGCCCTTATCTCACGTAAGTGTCTTTGAATATGTAGCAAAACCTACAGAAGAGAAGGAAAACCATATTTTTTCTGTTTCCTCATGGGAAATGTGAACACGTGTAAGATGGTGGTCTCTTTTGCTTCAGATTTCATAGCAAAGCCACTAATTTATTTGTATTACCTGGATTCTCAATAAATACAATGAAAACTTTTTTTTTTTTATGTATGCTTTGCAGGAACTCCGCCAGTACCTCTCCAACCTAGCAGACCAGTGTAATAGTGAAAATAATGCTGTGGATATGCCTCTTGTAATCATTTTGGATAATTTGCATCACGTTAGCTCCCTAGGAGAAATTTTTAATGGACTTCTAAACTGCAAGTACCACAAATGGTAAAGAAATTTTAGAACTCATTCCAAATCCCAATAATGTCAAAGAACAGCAGTTCCAGAGCACGATCAGAACAGTGAACTCTAGATAATTTGGTAAAGAGGACTGAGATTGTGAGACTATCCATCTTATGGACAGCACTTCAGAGATTTTTTTCTGCATAAAATAATTAATTCTTCTATAATCAATACTAAGAAAGTAGTAGATGCGTTGGGTAACTTGCATTCATTTCATGCAGAAGATCTTCAATACTAAAAAGACATTTTTAGCAAAAGGCCCTGCTCTGAGGCTTCCATTTTGCTTTCAGAATTTGATGTTCTCATAGTTCATATTGTCAGTAGAGAATCTGGTTACAAGTAACTACAAAAGCCTTCTTTGTGCCCCCCCCCCCCCCAAAAAAAAAAAAAGTTTGAATAACCTTTATGTTAAAAACTTACTGTTTTTTTATTTTTAACAAAATTTACAAGTTTGATTTGCTTGATTTTTTTAATAGTCCGTATATTATTGGCACGATGAACCAAGCCACCTCCTCAACACCTAATCTTCAACTTCATCATAATTTCAGGTACTGTTTATTCATGCTTCTCATTTATGTTTGTGGGCTCACAAAGGAGCAATGGCTACTGAGTCATCTGAAGTTGTTTTTATCAGCTGAAATAGCAAACTGGGATAGAAATACCATTCTCCAGTAGCTGCTGCCCTAACTTGTGCAGCTTTATGTTATGATGCTGTTATTAAAATAACTACAGTTAGTAAAACTTTGGCTGTTCAGAGGATTTTTAAGATATTTGGTCTTCTAACAAAATTTAAATATGACTATGGGCGAAGCAGATAGCCAGTGAGCAGTAAGATATGAAAGCACCATATGAATTGTTTCATCTAATGAATTCATCATTAGAAAGTATTTTTTTTCTAAGGAAAATATACAACTGGGGTCATCCTTGTTGATCACAATAATCATTTAGAAATTATAAGAAAAACTTAGACCAGAATGTTTTCTCTTGCACTAAAGAATAATTGCAGACATTTTTGCTGTTCTGCCACAGATGGGTGCTATGTGCTAACCACACTGAGCCAGTCAAAGGCTTTCTCGGCCGTTTCCTGAGGAGAAAACTAATTGAAACAGAGATCAGTGGCAGGATGAGAAATGCAGAACTGGTTAAAATTATTGATTGGATTCCCAAGGTCTGGCAACATCTGAACAAGTTCTTGGAGGCTCACAGCTCCTCTGATGTTACTATTGGTAAGTGTTCTGCCCATTCTGGAAGAAATGCATTTCCAGGCATAATTAAATGTATGTATTCTATTTCCCTGTACACCAGATGCATCCTTGCATATTTCCTTGTACTACGTAAGGTAGTACCCTTTAAAACCCTGCTTTTAGATTTATTATTTTTTTTTTACTCTCAGACAAACCATACAAGAAGTTTCTAAGCTTTTTCCCCCATTTTTATAGACCTTTGAAGTCCTTGATATCAACTTTCTTTGGAAATGGGTTAATAGTTTTCACCTTGAAAGCTATAGTTTTTCAAGTTGATTCAGAGGATTTTTGAACTCTCAGGGAAGAGCACTTCACCAGATAGCTATGTTTGTTCTCTCATCCTTGGCTTCTTTCTCTAGAGAACTGCAAGTTGGTGTTTGATCCTGTTTTGATTCATGTCATTATGATTTGAGCGTAATATCTGAATTCCCCTTTCCAGGTCCACGGCTCTTCCTCTCTTGTCCAATAGATGTAGATGGTTCAAGAGTTTGGTTTACTGACTTGTGGAACTACTCCATCATCCCATACCTTCTGGAGGCAGTTAGAGAAGGGCTACAGGTGAGCAGACAAAAATGAAAAATCATAGGTCTTGAAATGGTATCTATTCAGAAGACAACACGGCATCAGAGAAAATTGAACAATGACAATGTTTCATGTGGGTGTAACTTTGCACACTAAATATTTGCATGTCTGTGAAAATGTAGTTATTAATTTCAGGGAGAAATATTCTCTTGAGTCTGCCTTTTTGAAATACAGAGTGGAAGCACATAAATTCCAGAGTGAGTTTTTGAAAAATGCTTAAACACTAAACTGTTGATGTTTTTAGTGGCAGTTAGACATCCAAATGTCTTTCAATAATATGTTTTCAAAAATCAAATTTCAATAATCCAGGAGCACACTTGAAAATTGTACCGTGCACCTGAAAACCATGTTTGTGGTCGTTAATGGTTACGTATGATTTTTCCTTTGCAAATGGAATCTTGAACAGAAGGTAAACAAAGATGTATAGGGAGATAAACATATAAATGAGCATGATAGGTTCAATATCAATGACATTTTGATTATTTCTTCAATCTTCAGGATTAAGTTTTGAGTAGATTCCTTCACAATTCTTTCAGAGTCTGTAGTGAAATCATCACTGATTGCCTGTACTTTGTATCTGATTCACACTGTCTAACAATTTGGATAGTTTTAGGCATTCCCTTCTTACATTCATACAATTCTTACCATCTCCATGACTATAAAGCACACTGGAATCAGGAGGAATGGCTTAACAGAGGTTTGCTATTGACTTGACGTAGAATGATGGAAAAAAACCATACAAATTATTTTCGATTCTTCAGTTCTCTGTTCACGGGATAGGAACAGCAGCACATAATTGAAAAGTTGTTTTGGGAGATAGCATAATCAAATACGAGTAAATTCTGGGTGTTCTATACATTGAAGTAGTTATTTTTGATGAAGAGTTTTCTGTGAGAAAAATCCCTGTATTTTGGTAATGTGAGGATTAGGGCAGATGGCACCTGAAGCTTTCCCCCTGCCACGTCTGCTCGTTTAAAAATTACTTGTTTTGCAGTAGAGCTAAATGCAAGATCACGTTTAGAGAATTAAAAAGGTGGATGACAGTGAGAGTCTGGAAGGTTGAAAAGGGCTCAAGATAGGTGGAGAATAGTAAATTATGGTGATGTATTGGAAGCTTGTGTTTTGATAAGAGGTCAAATGCCATTTTAGGGGTATAACCTATAAGCTCATAGAGGTAGGAAGAAGGAACTACTTCTGTATGTAAAAAAATAAAAAAAATAAAAGTTAAAAGGGTTCAGAAAAGAGCAATAGGTATAATTTAAGATACAGAAAGCATTGTACAGTGAGATGAGAAGCTCAAACTGTTCAGTTTATTCAATAGGAAGCCAAAACAGTGTTTGGTCTTTGGGAGTCTTCTGCTTTAGTCTCGTGGGGGAAAAACATTTACTGCCTGTTTGACAAGTTTGCACTGGAAAAATTCAAACTCTGAGCAAGACACGGTTTGTTATTAGTAAGAATAATTGACAGTTAGGAAATTTTACTACAGAAATAATAGGTTCTCTACGATGTATGTCTCCAAGCCCAAAATCTTTCTGAAACATGAAAGAATTCCCAAGAAGTTACGAGCTCCTTGAGAGAAGTGGTCATGTCACAGAATGGTAATGTCATGTTTGTGAAGAACAGTTCTCCCCATTCTGGTGCTGCTTAGGGGTCACCTTTACGGTACCCACCGGAATGACATGTCGTGAAGATCTGTTAGAAAAGCGTGAAAGTTTTCTTTTGAAAAATACCATTTCTTTTCTATGCAGTACTGTTTCTGTATTTGAGTTTCATCTCTTGTTTGGATGGGAGTACTCTGCAGAAAATGAAGCAATAATGAGGAGAAGACACACCAGTTTGAGTACTTGAAAATGTGCTTAAAAGGAAAAAAAATGATTTTATGTTGTTCAGTTAAGAAACATCTGGAGTTTCATTAACTATCTTGACAGCAGAGATTTATAGATGTTAACAGAGAGAGTGAGGAAAAAACAGCCTTGTCATAGAAATTCGAGTTTTTACTAATGGCTCCTCATAACTACTAAATGCATTAATTGTTCAATGAGTTTTAGTGAGACTTTGTACAAACTGTGTTTACCATTTGAATTTTGACAGTACCTAGAGACTTCATTTTCTTTGAGATGATTGTGGGTAGGTGCTTACACATAACGTTTTCAGAATGCACAAAGAGAAACATAGGCAGAAACAGAACAGAAGAACCATTTTACATAAAAATTCCTGTAGAGGGTCCCCATAAAGGAAGGTAATAATCTTTTTGACCTAAAACAAGTGAGAAGAGAGGGTGTGTTCTTGTTTCCTCCTGAAATGGGATGCTCAGGCATGTTGTATTGTGTTTTGAAGGTCTTGTATCAGCTGATCAGAAGGTATAGAAAGCATTGAAATGTTAGTAACAGAAAGGATGAGAAAGCATAACAATTGATAAAACCCTCTTTTTGCTTCCTCATTTTGCCTGTTACCTGCATCTTTCTTTACGTTATTTGAATGGCTTGTGTTTTAAGTGTAAGGATTTCAGTTTCTCACTTGTTGCTTTAGATTCTGTATCTGCTCCGATGCAGTTTCCCCAGATTCCCCTAATTCATTTCATTTTGAATAATTTCCTAGTTTGCTGTAGAATTCTCTTTTGTTGAGTCTGTTGATGGCAATAAAATGTGAGTACTCAAAGAGCAGCCAGAGTTGTGCTAATTACCAAGCTAATGCTAGAAATGTGTATTTCATTTTTGGCTTTCTTCTGTCCCCACACCCACAAAGGCTCCTTTGAGAACACATCCTCTCATATGAAATCGCCTGCCAGAAAGGAAGGGTGGACTGCTGATTTCACTCTGATCTCTCTGGATCTAAACTGAACTATTTTTATGTTTCTGTTTCTCATTTAGAGAACTATTTTGGGTCAAAAACAAGTGAGCCAAAAGGATCCTTACAATAATTGCTCCCGTTGGAGCTGCCGAGTTTTTGGTTCTTCAAAACAGGGATGTCAAAATGACAGGGTTTAAAAAACCCATTGTTCTTCCTGCACGGCATATTGATATGGAATGGAGCTCCAACAAAAAGAGGGTCGAAAGTCTCTGTGGCTTCCTGATGCCATCACTCGTACTCCAGTGGTTTCTGTGTGGTGCTTTGTGAACCAACCTGTTAGGTTCTTGCTCTTTAATTGCACTTTGTCTAGAAAGCATTCACATGAAAGGGGCAGGACCGGTTGCTGTGGATGCCAATAGTAAGCTGGTAATTCGATCTTTCATCTGCTGAAGATACACGATGATTTCATGTACTGCAATGGGGATTTGACTTCCTAGCTAATTTTCAAAAATGATCTAGGAACCACATGGACCTTCTAGGCAGCACGGACGTGTGGAAAATATAAAATTCCCTGCCCTTACCAACTGTTACGACTTGCCATAGATTTGAGAACAAGATTATAATATGCGATCTGGCTTACCACAGCTTGAAGACATTATGTTGGGAAAATAATACAATACAGCTCAAGGACCCAGACGAGTTTATTCGCGGCAGAAAGCCATGTGTAAGACGGCCTAGCACCACCTGCTGGGCACGCCTGCTCTGTGCTCTGTCTGCTTCAGTGCTGTTCCAGAAAGCATTCAATACTTTGTGATTTCCGTATGGCATTTGACTGCCATCTATTATTAGTAAGTTCGCATTCATGTCTGAGTTTCACCGGAATGTAAGTTTCATGTAACTCTTACAGGAAGGCTCGATTAGAACAGATAAAAGACTTGGTTTAGCATGTGCAAATTAACGCAGCCAGATTTTCAAAAAAAGGGTTAGGCTATGAACTACGTGACATCGCTTAGAATGAAAGCTGTTTTTAGTCTCTAATATTGCTTAGGAGTCTCTGACAAAATGCCATTCATACACGCTTGCCTGATACATATCTGTGGAAACACTGCTGCCATGCAGGAAGATCAGATTTGGATTAATTAACCATGCATCCAGATGAAGTCAGTCTCTTGCATTCTGTTTGGATGCAGCATTTTTGGGGCCTGTTTGCACTGGAAGAATTAGTTTCCATGCTGCAAGAACGTTCCAGTGATTTATGGCAATGTGAGGAACAGCACTAGTTTGCCCTGACTATTCCTGTTTGGCAATGGGCAAGATAATAGAATGGGAGTGTGGGGAGGAAGAAATACTGATGAAGAAAACAAGATAGTTTTAGATCCATGAAAGAGATGACAAATTTCTTTGTTATACCGCTGCTTTTTCCCCATGTGCATTGTACAGGAAAGAGGTCGCTGAATTCAAGTGACAAAGCGCCAGTAATGAACTCCAGTTGTGGAAGGATGCTTAGGCCAGAAAATTATAAAGCAGAAGTTGAAAGTCACTTAAAGTTGTATTTATGCTTTTGAAAGTCATATGACATTAAAAGGAATTTAATAGCTAATTAAGGCAAACAGATGAACATAACAAGGATATGTAGTGATTCAGTAACACAGAAAAGGTTTTGGGAATAGAGCGCACATACTTGAAATAGGAACAGTCAAATTCTATTGGCACATTTTCTTGGTTGAGTACAAAGAAAATCCCTTGGCTTCAAAAACTTATGCTTTGACATCCATCCATCACTATTGCTTGATAACAGGTATTACGTTTCCTCCTGTGCATTCTTCTGACTGCAGTTTCACAGCAACAGCGAACAGATAAGCTGTCTGCTGTTGCGACCTGGATGTGAACGTTAACAGACTCTTTTCTGTATTTACTTCTATTCAAGGTGTTTTTTTTTTAAAAAAAAAAAAAAAAAGAGAGAGAGAAGAAGAAAGAAAGAAAAAACACCTGTCCAAATTGAGGTTATTTTCACATCTCCCTTTCATTAAACGGTACCCACAAAAGGGCATTTCAGCCTCAGAGGAGGTGATTAGCCTCTTCCAAATCACTTGCCATCAAAAATAATTAAAACATTGTCATTAGGGTGATGCAAATCTCATTTGGTTTTGTTCAGCCTTACTTGCAAATGTTATCTGCAGTCAAAGAAGCAGGGCACATTCATTTTGGTTAGGTAAGCCTAGAATAAAATGATAAATGAACAGGAATGCTTTAAAATATGCTTTTGCACTTTTTCAGTTGTATGGGAGGAGAGCTCCCTGGGAGGATCCTGCCAAATGGGTAATGGACACGTACCCCTGGGCGGCCACCCCACAGCACCATGAGTGGCCTCCTCTGCTACAGCTGCGGCCCGAAGATGTGGGGTTTGATGGCTACTCCATGTCACGGGAAGGCTCAACCAGCAAACAAGTGCCAGTGAGTGATGCTGAAGGAGATCCTTTGGTAAGTTTTCAGTTTTGAAACAGCAGATCTGCCTAGTTCCTCTTCTTTATAGGGATTGAAAGCAAGAATGAAAAAGTAAAGGATGGCTGAGAAGTGCTGAAAAGATTTAGAATGAGAAGTCCATGTTTCTTGGCAAGTCATGAACATAGCTCGTGGAATGTGTTGACGTAGAAAGCCCATAAACTTTTCAAGAAATAGTGTCAGAAGTTTTTCAGATTGATTCGTTGAGGATATTTTGAGGATTTGTTTTTTGAGGAGTGACTGGGGTATGTGTCCAATGTTTATTAATTTCTACACCCGAATGAAGTACTTGATTTGGTGACAACCGTGTGAATAGTGCAGTGGGACCATTTGGCAAAGCCTGTTTTGCCACAGGCATGATATAGGCACGTTGCTTTACCTCACGTGGTGTTCACAGTCACCAAATGAAAACTGAGATTTCCAATGAATCTATCAGCTGTTACGCTCTGTGACTGGTGTCAAATTTAGGAATCAGAAATACAGCGCAAGTGTATATAAAGGAAATGTTAACGCCTATTTGTGTAGGGTGTATAAACTGAACTGGAGGGTACTACCAAATACCTGTTTCCTTTCAATGGGAAACAGTTATTGAAACTATGAATGCCCTGAAGCTGTTCTTCTGAGGTAGGCATTTTCCTAGACAATTGGGAGCACAGAATACAAGTTAGCTTTCACTAGCTCATGTACAGGTAGACAAATATATTTTCCAACCTAGATGATTCTATGACTTTAAATATCAAGCTAGATATTAATGCATTCATATTTACCTATTTTGACTGTGCTGAACGTATTTCCGTGGGTCAGAGCAAGAGATGGGAAGGATGCATGCAGAATCCCGTGGCACAGCTGAGGACTAATCAATCTTTTCATCTTTACCTTTACTGGAAAAGCATACAATTCATGACTAATGTGTATGCTCCTGTAACTGTTTTATATGTAATGTCTCTTTTCAGATGCACATTAATAATTACCCCCATTTTCCCTTCCTTTCCTCTGTTACATGCTGGCATGGTGAATGCCACTTTGATTTTCATATGGAGTTGATATTCTTCCTGCCTCAGAATGCAAATAATCATGAACTTCTGTGCCTTTGTAGATGAACATGCTAATGAGACTGCAAGAAGCAGCCAACTACTCGAGTCCCCAGAGTTACGACAGTGACTCTAACAGCAACAGCCATCACGATGACATCCTTGATTCATCTCTGGAGTCAACATTGTGATCTTCAGTAGATAGAAATAGGTTGTTTCCACGATTGCTCTCCCACTCGACGAGAGTCCTGATCACAAACTCACGAGAAGAACGTGTTCCCGGACTGGGCTGGTATCTCAGTATTAGAGCTGCAAGAACAAGAAGACACTTTGTGTCAGTCTTGAACCTGGGTGCAGGCAACCCAAGCAACCTTTGTATTGTTTTTCTTTTTACAGTGATAAGAACTGCACTATTCCTTTGTTTTCTTCTGTTTAGTTGCTGTAAGCTCTCATGCCTAAGATACTGAAGATGTTAAAATCATTGTTATTAAAAGAAAAAAAAAGTTAAAGGAGGGGGGAACTTCACAGCTATGAAGCAAACAGCTTTGTGCCATGTACTGTCCAGAGGAGAGGGGAGAGGAAATTTTTGCCTATGCTGCTTCTGACCAAACCACATTTAGGTGAGGGCTGGACTTTTACCAATCAGCTTTGCAGATTAAACTCAGCTTTGTATAGTTCTGGTGCTATAACAATATTGCTTGCCTTGGTAATAATACTCCATAAAGGCAAAGCTGCAAAACAGGGAAGTTTGAATAAATATAATAGAAGAGAAAAAGAGAAGAAAAAATAAAGTAAAAGCGCTGCTCTCCCTGCCAGTCTGAGACCTTGGCTTTCTTTCGTTGTGTGTTTGTAAAGATATACATATATATAAATAGGAGTATATAAAAAATATATATACAGTCTGAACAAATCAGGTTTTTTCAAACACTGTGTAACAATCAATCCTACTACACGTTGCCCATCGGGTAGCCCTTTGCTACGCCGGGCCTGATTCTCCTCCCACTTACATCCGTGATGCTCAGTTGACTTCAGTGGTGTACACGTGGTCTACACCGATGAGAGTGAGCTTCCCTCCTCCACAGAAGTCGGCACAAGGGCTCTGCCCCTTGAAGCCCTACAGCTTTAAAGGACCTTAGGCAATGCACAGGTGTTCTATCAGCCCTGTACACAGAGGTTAGCTACACCCCTGAAGGAATTAATTAGACTTTCAGTTTTTAATTCTTGCCATGAAATGTTACAGCAGTTTTCTAAAAACTTTGGGTTTTGTTCAGAGTTTTTGTTCCGATCAGCACAACCATAAACGGATTAGTTAAAACTCAGCTCTGTGACAGTTTCAGTGCTACTCTGGTGAAAACATTTACTTCCACGGTTTTTCTTCTTAACTAAAAAAAAAAAAAAAGTATTTTAGCAGTATTCCAGTCTGGAAAAAAGGAGGGAAGGTACTGCATCTTTTAAGTTTACCTAGGCCATGCTTTTGAGTTTTGGCAGAGCTGTGAACCTGGTTTTATTTCTCCTCCTCTCCGAATGCACACACCTACACTACCAGTGTTAAGGCTTGTACTTCTGTTGGGGATCAAGAACACCTCACAAAGAATTGCACTTTCCTTTCTATGGAAGCAAATGGTTCCAACACCATCACCACCAAGTCAGCTGTCCCGGGCTGTACCTCAGCAAAAACATCCGTCCTCAATATCGATCTGTACTAGCCTTTCCAGCTATCTTTTGGTGCTGAATTTTAAAGCGATGCCTTATTTTGTACTAATTGTGTTGATTAAATTAGTGCTGTATATTATGAGATTTTATTTAAATAAACAGGGCTAAAGTCATCTCTTGGAATATCGTAAGTTGCTGTGAATACTATGTGTATGAGATACTAGAATCTGTTGAAATGTGACAAAAAGGAGGGAAATAAGATAACTTTTCAGGTTCGTATCAATCCGCAGCTAAATAAATCACTGAAGAGCTCTTTTATCCATGCAGGAAAAAGAAAAAAAAAAAAAAAAAAAAGCTTTTCAACTATAATAAATGCTGTCATTAATAAATTACAGGAATATGCTGTTTTTTTTCAATGTACAAAAAGAAACCTTATTACAAACACTTTTTTAAGAGCTTGTTAATCCTTATGGGTTTAAAGTAATGTAACAGACAAGTTCATGCTTCTGTGACTCAGTTTGAGAGGATAGTTTTATTATACCTCATGACTTTCTGTAACATAACTGTACTTACTTTGTCTTACTGAGCTGGTCTTGAATCTGCTCCTGTTACAACTTTTAAGTGCTGATGACTTTTTTTTTTTTTTTTAAGAAAAATATTGTAAAAGAAAAAGTATTTTAATGTTGGGGATGGGGGGGCTTGCTGTTGTTACTGTTTTAACCTTATGAACTCTATTTCATTATTTTTGCTGAATGAAATACCAAGGGTTACTCAGTCAATGTTCCTGCTCTAGTCTTGGTACTGTAAAAATGGGGTGCATCTGTATGGAATCAAATATATAGCATGCTGGTGTTGATTTAAAGAGAGGTTAATTTTCCCAGTAGTCTTGACAATTCTGCTTCCCAGCACTGACTTTACCTGCTACTACTGTGAATCTTGGTACCTAATCCTCCAACTGAATCCGTGCAGATACAGCATGTGCCTGTCAAAAATCCAGTTGCAGGGATAGGGCTTTTAAATGGACTTAATATCCTAGAAAATTTCTCACTTAACCTTTAACTGAGTGCTGTAAGACATGTTTATAATGGTGTTTTATTTGTGGGGAATGGGGTATTTTTTTTTTCTCATTTTTAATCCTGTGCTTAGGCTCAGGAAGGAATTTCTGTTACCATTTATTTTTTATTGACACCAGTTTGCATTACAGTAAGAGAGGCAATTTTGAGTGGGCTAGTCGTGCTAAGCATCACAACATTCGGTGTCTTTTCTGAAACTTCGGGAAGCAGGGTTACCCGTAGTTTTTACCGAGACTTCAGAGATAAAGTCTTTCTTTAAGTGACTTTGTTCTAATTTAAGGCTTTTTTCAATAATGTTTCTTTTCTTTTTGCCTTTCTTCCCTACAAAGTAATTTTAAAGAAAACAAAATCAAGAAAAAAAAAAAAAAAGCAAGATTCTATGCAACAGTCATGTTGAGTTATAAATTGAAAGTATGAACCATTTTCTTTCCTTCAGACCTGCCAAGAATTCTACAGGCCATAAATGAGATGTGGTTTATTTGGGGAAGGGGAGGGAGGGGGTTGGCTAGCCTTTTTGTACATTTTGGAAGAAGCAAACTGATACTTCATTGTTGATGCTTAACTTCGGTATTATGTGTATGAAACCTTGTCTAAATGTGGCAATTTTCTTTCAAGAAAAAAAAAATATAAAAACAAAGCAAAAAAATCTTTCTTTGTCAATATTAAATGGAAGGTTGCTGTTTTGATCTAGTCGTTTCCAGTGGAACAGTTTATGAAATATGTTCTATAAGATGTACATTTTTCATTGTAACATAGAAATGTAAATATTTGATTAAAAGTGCTGCATTTTGATGAATTTTTTCTAGCCATTTTTAAAGAGAAGAACTAGGAATTGAGTATTTTGTGTACGTTTATGATGTTTTCCATTTGCTCCTCTCCCTATTTAATTTTCAGTTCTCATTTAGGATTGGAATTTGTGAATGGTCTGTTTGAGATCATGCCTCCCCTTTCTCACCCTCCCTGTTTCTCCCCCTTCCCCGCCCTTGTGTCATGGAGAATAAAGCTGATGATTGTACCAGTCTTAAATTATTCATGATTCAATAAAATTGATGCTTATTTATTCAGATTTGTGGCTTCCCTGAACATTTTGTCCCTTCTTAATTGACATTTTCTATTTTGCATTTGAAGATTGTGGGTTTTACTTCTTGTTTTCATTGGCTTCTTAGAAGTATGTGTGAAAAGATGCCAACAGCCCTGAGACTCCGTACCCTCATACGGGAAGAAATTGAGCGGAGGTACTACACCATTACAGTTATCTCCTACAGCTGATGTTTGCGCACATTATCCACCATGAGCTGCTCAAGACAGGACTGTGGGCTACCCACGTGAAATGTCGCTGCAATAAAGTTGGAAGTAAGTCATAGGTGGCCAGCAGGCCGGACGGATCCTAGTGTCAGCTTCTTTTCAAGAGAAATCCCTGGTGGTCGCAGGGGCCACGTGTTGCTTGCATGCTGGGCGTGCTACGAGCATGCTTTGCAGAATGGGCTTCTGGAGTCCTTAGCTGCAGGACTCTGCAGTCCTGGGAAGGTCAGACCGGCCACTCATAATACAGCCATGGCATTTTTTCTGTTATAGAATAAAGGTATTGACATGGACTGAATTTTTCTTGACCACTTCGATGCCCAAGGCAAGCTCTATTCCACGTGTGCCCCACCGTACACACATGACCATCTTAAGGTCTGTGCTTGCTCTGATCGGTCTTTGAGACTTCTCATTCCCATCTCCAAGGGCACTAAGCAGCTCAATTCCACACATTATAACAATTTCCTCTTAACCCATTTGATTGTGACACAGATTACACTGCAATAAATTCATGTTGGGCAGTAAGAATACATAAGGATCTATTTTCCTTCTCTTTTACTTGAACTAAATTTTGTGCTCTAACAAGAACAACAAAAAAGTACTCCCCTTTCAGGAAGTATAAATCCGCAAACCTCTGCACTAAAAGTCTAGGTGATAATTCTCAGCAGCAGGCTTTATTATTTTATTTTATTTTTTTCCCTGTAGACTATTTTATATTCCTATTACTGCTTTTTTTGCCAGTTTCTTGTAGTTATCTTGTCTTCTACTTACGGACTTGAACTACTGACATTAGTAATAGATTCTCCTATATCAAAAGAAAGAGAAGAAATTCTGCTGAGAATTGATGATGTGCATTTGATTTACTTAAATCTAAAACCAGTTTAATCTACAACTCCCAGCAGCTCTTTCTGAAAATCACCGAATAAAATCAGGTGTATTTTTCAATAGTTGTATTTGATCTACTTTTCAAACTAAAAAAGAAGTATGATAAAAAGGTGGTGATTTCACTTATGGGGACACAACGTTGACTGTTGGAACTTAAAGACTTTCCACAACTGATATAAAAAACTGCAGCTTATCCACTGCATAGCCAACAACTAGCTTAGCTAAGTCTTTATAGCTTACTCTCAGACGAATAAAAGAGAAATTTTACTGTTAGATATTTGCAGGAACACAGCAGCATGATCCTCCTACCAAATACTTGGATTTGGTTTTGCAACTTGGGGCAAGGCTAGAGAATGAAGTTGGCTAGGAAGTACCTACATCATATCAAAAGGAAATTTCTTGGGTGCTAATTGGTAATCATTGAGTCTTGTGGAGCAATTATCTTTTGTAGGCTGTCTTGTTCTTGCATGTATTTTTTCCTTCTCTTACAATTTTTCCTTCTGAGTTACAAGCATCTTCACTAGCCTTCTAATAGCGCAGGGGCACAAGCTGTAACTCAAAGCTGTTCATCACTAATGGGGGTTTCATCTGTCCCTTAACAGTAGTTTTCCAGAGGCAGAGTAGTGTTGGACATACACTAGCAGATTTTCCATGTTCTGTAAACATACAGAATTGCATGTTTTGGAATTGGCCCTGTAAGATACTCTAGCCCCGATCTTGCACAACGTTTGAATCAGTACTGGACTGGCATCAAAATGCTTTATCTCTCCCAGGACCTCTTCTTCCCTTTCTTCCCTTTTTCAGCCTCCCCTGTCCTTTCCCTGTGTTCTTTGTTTGTTTCAATGCACATTGTCTCGTATGCTTAGCTTCACATATTTTTTCCTTTACCTCACTTTCTCTTTAACCGTTATTGCTTGGTGTTTCTGTTTCCAACATCCCATTTTATTCCTATTTTATATCCTGCCCAGATCCACCTCATAATTTCTCAGTGTTTTAGGATCAGTCCAGACTTCCTTTCTGCAGTCAAAGGGGAAAATCCCTGGAGTCATTTTAAGAAACAGATCAGTTTGCAGCCTGTGACATGTATTTACATCCTTTGCTTTCCACTGATCTTTTCCACTGATGTCTTGAAGTAGTCACTTCAAGACCCAGAGAGGAAGTACCTCCTGGTACCCTACAGGCTTCCGTCCTCTCTTCTGCATTTGTGCGCAGTCTCATTTTACCCCTTTACTGATGCTGATGACTCTGACATGAACCTCTGTGTCAGGTGTGATAACTGATTTTTAGTGGTGTGGAGGTATCTCCTTCTCAGTGATTTATAGTTTTTAGTGAAACAGATGATCTGCCACTTACAGCCCCTCCTTAGTGCTGGGGGATCCATACCAGGTTGATGTTCACAACACATTTACAATACGTTTGCAGGAGAGGAGCAACTGCCTGTGGACCTTATAAAGCCCTCAGTCCTCACCTCCCCCGGTCAAGCAGGAAAATACTTTTGTGGGTTAGGGCAGAGCACAGCAGCTGACGACAATCCCCATCCACAAACTCTGTCAGTTTTAAGAGAACTGGCTGTAGGTGAGTATTTCTTCAGCTACATCGCAGTTTGGTTATTCAGTCAGAAAATCCATGGTCCTCACTTTCCTTTATATACAGATGCTTTCAATTTATTTCTTCACTGGAGCCTAAGGGACGCTGAGGAAGCTCCAAGGGATAGAGACCATGTTCTAGCCAAGCATGGGTAATTCCTCCTCCTGCTCATGTAAGAGGTTCACCCACACGGGGCTGGGCAGTTAAGAGCTCTGCAGGACCTTAACTTAAGAAGGGGTCCACAGGCAGGTTCTTGCTTCCAGTGAGATCTGGTAGTAATCGTGACTGGAAGATCATCCTCCATCAAGGAGTTACTGAGTCACACATAAGTTAGCCCGAGTGTGCCCTGCCAGCTGCACTCACGCTCCACATCCTCAGCAAGACAGGGCAAGAAAATATGACAGAAGAGCTTGTGGGTTGAGAGCCCAGTCCTGCAGGGAGAGCAGGCACTAATTACCATAATGGACGAAGCAGGCTTGACTTGGGAAATATTAATTTATCACCAATGAATAACAGAGTAGGAGACTGCGAAATAAAAACAAAACTAAAACCATTTTCCCTCACACCTGTCTTCTTCCCAGGTTCAGAATCATTTCCACTTCTTCTACCTCTTTTCCTCAACTGGCAAGGGGGGGCTGGGGAACGGGGGTTGTGGTCAGTTCATGATGCTTATGCTCTTCCCCTGCTCCAGGGTGGGGTCCCTCCCACAGGCAGCAGCTCTTCAGGAACTGCTCCCACACGGCTCCGTACCACAGGGTCCATCCCCCAGGAGCAAACTGCTCCAGCACGGGTCCCCCACGGGCGGCAGCTCCCCCCAGACCCCTGCTCCTGCGTGGGCTCCTCTCCACGGGCTGCAGCTCCGGCCCCGGGCCTGCTCCTGCAGGGGCTCTCCATGGGCCGCAGCCTCCTCCAGGCCACATCCACCTGCTCCTCCGGGGGCTCCTCCACGGGCTGCAGCGTGGAGATCTGCTCCATGTGGGACCCATGGGCTGCAGGGGGACAGCCTGCTCCTCCAGGGGCCTCTCCACAGGCCGCAGGGGATCTGCTGCTGCCTGCCTGGAGCACCTCCTGCACCGACCTTGGTCTCTGCAGGGCTGTTTCGCCCACATTTTCTCACTCCTCTCACTCACAGCTGCTGCTGTGTATATTTTCGTTGTCGTTTTAACCTTTCTGAACTATGTTATCACAGAGGCACCATCAGCATTGCTGGGCTCCAGCCAGGGGCAGGTCCCTTTTGGAGCCCACTGGCCCTGGCTCTGCCTGACGGAGGCCTTTTCTCACAGAGGCCGCCCTGCAGCCCCGCTGCCACAACCCGGCCATGCAAGCCCAGCACAGCAGCGCTGCAGGCACAGTGCAGCCCTCGGGCCTGCCCTGAGGAAATCACCCCCTCAGCCATCCTCGTAGCAGAGAGCGCTGGCAGCCCCTGCTGGGCGCCGCTCACCAAGCCACCCGCGTGGCCTTGCCTTTTGTTCTTGGGAGATCAAGCTTTCCCCTGCCTGCTGAAATGATGAACGGAGTTGTTTTCTGGTAAGAAAAACCGTGTAATAACTGGCCAAAAAAGGACAGTCTCTTCTACAGGCAGGGCCTGACCCGCGTGGTGTGTGTGGCTCTGAGGCCTGTTTGATGCCCCGCCACTCAGGGCTCCCTCACCTAACGGGATATAAGGTTGCTCACAATGTTCTTTTCTCATAGCGTCAGTGCTAATAAATAGCACGTTGAATGATACCTGACTGAACCTGAGCACCTTTCTCTTGGGGGTCGCAGTGAACCAGCACCACCCAGTGCAAGGCAGCTGTAAGGACACAGAGTTCCTCCCAGAGAACAACCTCAGGTGTGGTAATTTTTTGCAAGGGAGGTAAAACTAAGTAAAAGCAGCATCCGTGGTGCTTATGCAAGTTCATTAAAGTGCTCCTCAAAGGTCCTGGCTGCTCTGTTGGGCTTTCGCTGGTGTTACATGCATGTCCTTTGGGTTAGGACAGTGGTGCTGGAGGCTCTTTGGGAGTTTGAACAATGTTTTTCTTTTATATCAAGTTCAGTCATGGCCAATAAATAAATAAATAAACAAAATGCAGAAATTAGCTGTATTTAAGGCTCCTGCATTTTAGATTAAAGGATTTAGTAACAAAGGCTGGCAGAAGAAATGATCTTCTACACCTCTTCCCCACCATTTCTGCCCCTTAGAGGTCTGACACACTGGCATGGCAGTTCCAGGTGCTAGATCACCTGAAATCAGAGCAAATCAAGTAAAACAAATCAGTTCTCTTCAGCTTTCAGCTCTTTAATGATCACTTTGGGCCCAGGTACGTGCCAGGGGATGTGTGTTTGGCAGGGGGAGAAGAGGAAACACAACCAGGAGCGAGGCCTAGCCTTATTCCTCTTGACAGCGGTAGAGCCCATAGCTGCCATGTCAAATGCTCCCTTAAGCTTCCTGAGCAAAGATTTCTTGAATGCAGTCAGTGTTTTGGGGACCTGAACTGGGGTTTCCCCAGAGGAGCCTGCTTTCCCTCAGGCTGGGGTCAGCGCTGGCAGCTCTGTGCCTTTCACAGGCCTCAGGCTGCTCCGGCGGCTTCTGGAAACCAAGGTCTTGTGTCCTGGCCTCTTCGCTTTTGAGATCGTAATCTTAAATCTTTCCTGGAGGAGAGGTGCTCATCAAAGGAGGCAATTTAAACTCATTATTATTATTTATATTTTCCAGCTTAGCTGCAGCATTGCCAATGCAGGATGGCTGGCAAGACTTTCTTGCTTACGGTTGTTAGGAAGGACAGTGTTTCATAAAGATAGGCTAAATAGGTTTGACTGTGTATTGTGTTAACAGCTATGGCTTACTGGGTGATTTCTACATGTACAGATGTGTTCTTTCATGGACACGTAGAAGAACTGGCGGAGTGCAATGCAGGGCTGCCCTCTGTGATGCCCTGGTGCTGGGGCATCAACCTTGTTTTGTTCCTGAGCTGAGGTTTCAAAAACACCTGGTGCCACCATTCAATGTGGAAATTATTCCACTTCCATGACAGCAAGGAGGGATTCTTGCCACTTTCCCTCCTTTTCAAAAGCATAGAGTTGTATTAAAACAAACAGAAAGATGCCTGCAGTTTTGTACTAGCCACAGCAAGACAAGCTGTCTTGGGGGAACATGGGGAGGTGGCCTCTGACATTCCCGTTGTTGATAGTGAGCGATGAAACCTTTAACTCCTAGAAATAGCCCCAATCTGAGCTCCCTGTGTGATGCACATCAGGAGCAAGCCCAGGTGTCAGCAGCTCCTTGTAAAACACCTGCAATCTCTCCACATTTGAGGTTAATGACTCAGTTTCCGTCCTTAACAGGAGGCAGAGGAAGGTGCAGCTACTTCTGCAGCCTTCCCTTGGCACAGCTGTCCTGCATTAGTCATCCCATGGTAGCTGTGAATTCTGGGTCAGGAAGGAAGCTCTCAGCAAAGAGGAGTACGAAATGGGAGCCTTTGAGAGGGGGACTGTGTTCTTGCAAGCTGCAGATGGTAAGTAAGCACCAGCTTTATACCTTGATATTAAGGTCTTCCTGAATCTCAGATGGTTGTGCTTGGTGATCATATGATGTTTTTTTCAGAGCAAAGAAAAAATAATTTTGTTGGCAAAAGTTAGTAAGATTCTTAAGTTTCATGATTTAGGTGTGAGATTTTCATTGTTAAATAGCAATTCTAGGAAAGTTTTCTTTTAGTAAGGGTGTTTGTCTAGCAGGCTGAGATTACATGATGTTATGCTGGAAAAAAATGGTATAATTATTTTTGGTAATAATGTTCTAAGCACAGGCCAACCATGAAGACCAGAGGGTGTAAGATGACTAGTAGCTTGTTGAACACTGAGTCAGAAGGGATAATAGACAAATGGCATCTGCTCAGATTTTTGAATGTGTTCTTTGCTTCTATATTATGGTGTGCATGATGGTACCTGTTGTTTTTGGAGTATTCCATGATTTTTTTAAGATGTTTTTTAGTTAAATGTTTTCATAGATCATTCAGCTATGGCTTTATGTGTAGTAGACTGGTAAAAATTGAGGTTAATAAATAAGTGTTGTGGGGTTCTGTATCACTGATATCCAGATAACTCTGCATTGTCCAGGGTACCCGTTGTTGATAACACACAGAAGAGCTGTTTTACTGGAATGAACGTGAAGTAGGTTGTGCTAGCTGTCAATGTATGTTTGTGGGACCTTTTAGGTGTGGTTGGGAGATACTGCTTTTTTGGATAAGCTTTAAAATACTTGTTCTTTAATTTTCCTTTGTGTTCTGTGGGATAAATTCTTTATGTGCTTACTGTTATCTTTGTAGTGGTTTGCTGTGTGCTATCAATTCCTCACAGCTGCAAGGTGTTAGAGAGGTAAAACTCACTTGAAATGAGTGTCCTGGCCAGGTGTGCCCAATTACCTGACGGGGGAGTAGCTGGAGACCTTGCATGCCTTTGTTAAAAGGGGTTGTTTTACCCTTAAATCAGTTGCCTTTGTGATGAAAGCTTTGTTTCAGCAGAACTCAGCTATCTGCATTCAAGGGAAAAATATTTTGTGGTGTGCGTTAGTAACTAAAAATACCTAGGGTGTTATGTATTAGCTTTGCATTGTAACGTATGTTGGACTTACTTTTAAGACTCAGCAGTTCGTTTAGAAACACTTTTTTCAATAGCAAGTCCATGGAGGTAGACCTTGTTCTTTCTTCTGCTGTGTATAGCATCATACTGCTTCCTTTCTCACTGGGCTCCTCTAAATAACACGGTTGTGCTCCCAGTCCAAATGCTCGATCCCATCACGAGGACTCTGACAGTGAGTGAGGCTTGCTGGGGAGAACTTTTTTTTTCTTTAGCCTGTCAGCAATTTTCTCTAAATAAACACAGTTGTGCTTAATCCCTTGTTCTGCGCATGTTGTCTTGCTCCGTAATTTCTCCTGAGTCACACCAAATGTGAAAGTGGCCTGCCCCCACTGAGGAGCTGTGGAAAGGGTAAAGGAAATCTGAGCTGATGTTTACCAGGGCCAGGTGGTATTTCTTGATTATTAGTCCCTGTCTTTTAATATTACACCAAAAAAGCAAGGTAGTCTTGGATGTGATTTCTGGCTTCTTAAGGTCCATTGCCTCCCAAAGCAAGAGCGGTGCTTGGTGCAAATGATCAGGTTCTGCAGCCTCCTGCATATAGCTTAGGGGCTGGGACCCACGGAGCCACCCAGCAACACAACCTCCTGTGTACAAAAGGAGGCTGTTCTGTAGATCTCTGTGAAAAGCAAAACACTGAATTTATTAGTCAAGAACTATCATAAATTGTGTTTTCAGATGTCTAAACATGAGGGTTTTGGTTTTTTTTACCCTCTTTATGAGCTCTTGTTCTTGGAGAATACCGTGTTTTTTGTCTCATGGATGAAAAGAATCATGTTGTGGATATGAGGACTGTGGTTTCCAAGTTTCAGTGTGGTTGTTTTTTGTTTTCTAAAAATGACTGATACATCCAGTAAAAATGTAGTGGAAAAATCTTAGAAAAAGAAGAAATAGAAACAGTTAGAGACATGTTTATATTTGTGGGTTTGTTTTGCTAAGTGAGTGCCATCCCATTAGGAAGAGGATGGACTGGCAGTTGTACAGCTGGCGTCAAGTCAGAAGCAAGGGTTGGCGATGCTTTCGTTATGTTTCCTATCTTGGAAGCACTTGCTTCCTTTCAGTCAAAGACAGAAAGTCCTCCTGCACCTGTGATGTTGGTGTTCAGGGCAGAGGAGTGCTCTGATGAACTTGGAAACCTTTTCTCAACGGGTGGCGTGTCCTCATCCCTCTGCGTGTGGGAGAATGGACGAATGTTTTTCAAGCATATATTGTAGACATGGCATAACAGACTTAGGCTGTGATCTTCTTCTAGAAGATAGTAAAAAAAATATATTTCTGAAAGGATAAAAAAAAAAGCTGTTGTCAAAGTTAAAAAGTACATATTTCTCCTGCATATTTAGAAAGAACAGGAATAAAGAGGGTTTTAAGTGGCTGCATTGTGGGGAGGCTACTGAGCTTTGAAGATCTAACAGAGGATAGCCTGAGAAGGGGGAGTTTCTGACAACCAGGTCTTGGGAAGAGCAGAATTCATCTTGATTCAAGTGTCTTAATTCATACTGCAATACGTGCCAGGTTATCTCTTTAGAGATGTAAAACCTCTCCAAATGAGAAATAAGTTCTGTGAAGATGAAGACCTTTCTGACCCATTTGATCACTGAATCCATTCCTGTGCTATTTCTGCACCTACTTAATACGAATATCCCATGTAGTGGAGCTCCTGTAGATTCAACAGGTGGTGTGGATTTTACTGTGGTGCCTGATTTAAAAACTAAGCTAAGAATGTTCAGGCTTGTTCCATTTGTTTTAGTTTTGTCTTAACGGAATTACTTTATTTCCTTAGAAAATGGCTTTGTTTCTGGCTGCCTTACTTTACTGAATTACTGTAGTGTTGATAAAGGGTGGTTTTGTTTCCCTCTTTGGCCCCAGAGGCAACCTGCAGCAGCTTGCGAACAGGAATCAAGTAGTGCTGAATGACCAAGCTCAGAAGGCTACTTTAGTTTATTTGACAAACATTTGCTTTATTATATATACACATATTTAAAGTCTGTACATAGTAAAATACAAAATAAAGGCGTTTCTTTATAAGTTACACACTTAAACAGCTACATTTGTGTGTAGTTTAGCTGTCATTTAATTAAAAAAAAAAAGAAAAAGGGAAACCTTGTTGAGCCGTTGTTATATTCCTTCACAATAACCTTGGTATAAAACATCCATACAGAGTAAGTGTACAAAATAGCGTACAGTTCATATAAGCTGTGCAAAGACAGCAAAGTTCAGTCAAAATCAAAGAGGCACATCCACTTCGCTCTGTCCACATCACAAACAGCAGAGGCCAAGTGGAAAACAAGCACAGGCCTGTGGGCAGAAAAGTGAGTTACAGTGCTTGGTAGGGAAGAACGGCGCACAATTAAAAGGGGAAACAGATAAACACCGGAGGTCCCCATTGCACAAGGCATGCTGTTACCTTATACCCGCATTCGGCAGCGGTGATGCCGGGGGCTTGCTGTGCAGGTGCTGTGCTGCTTGGGGTGAGCGAGGGGGGAGGCGGCGCTGGGCTGTACCTCATTGGCGGTACTGACCTTTGGAGGAGCAAGTTGTGAGGTCGGGTGGTCTTCAGGTTTCCAAGATTTAGTAGTTGCTGGAAATGCACTTGAAAAGTGGTGAAAACGGCCACAGCATCTATATTTTTGGTGATGGTGATTGGTGTGGAAAAAGCATTTCCTGCAGTAGGATGCGTTCGTTTTGCTGCTGTAGGGGAAGGAGCTGCCTGGTGCTTGCTTTCAGGAGAGTACAGATAGCTGGGTACGTGCTTGGTAAGCGTGGAGAAGGGTGGGACCCAAAATATGGAACAGCTCTGAGCAGGGAGGCTTGTGGCTGTGTGGTAAAGAACCTGCCTTGGAGAAGCATGTGGACCTGCGGGTGGGACGTGGCCTCTTCAATTTATAGCGCTCTGTTATTTACATCTTTGCAATGTCCCCGTGCGATGGTAGGGGCAGGCAGGTGACCTAAGAGACTGTAATCTCCTCCTCTTCCTCTTCCCCTTCATCGTCCTCTTCCTCTGAGTCTGAGAAGTCTGAAGGTTTGCTGGGGCTGCTGGAATGAGATGGGGAAGGAGGCATCTGGGAGTCCAGTCTGTCCCGCAAGTGCAGGTGCTCTGGGGACTGGTGGTAGCTTAGGGGGTGTCGGGGGCTGGGCGGGCATGTGGTGGGAGCTTCCTCCTCCTCCTCCTCCTCTCCTGCGCACTTCTTGCCGACGTCGCTGAGGTCTGGGTGAGGGTTGAACTTGGTGGGGAGGGTTTGTTCTCTGCAGCCGCCAGAAGAGAGGAGCTCTCTTTCCTTGGAGTTCCTCCACTTCATTCTCCTGTTCTGGAACCAGATCTTCACCTGGGCAGGAGGGAGGGCAGACACAAGCTGTTCAGTAAAGCAGGGACCAGCGAGGCCCTGCTGGCTGCACGCACACACAGCTCTGGCACAGACAAGACCAAATGGGAACTCACGGCCTGACCCTGGCCTCCGGGTGGTAGAGGGGCAGTAGGGCTGTGATCCGTCCCAGCTGGGGATCGTGCTGCTCCCATGGCTCTGGCCAATGCTTACGGCCCCGCAGCTTGCCCCAGCCATGGGCAGCTCTCCCCTCTCCCATCCCTATTTCCTTCTCTCGACCGGCCCCGGCTCTTCTCACCCCCCTTACCCACCATCACCCTGCTCACCTGTGAGTCCTTGAGGCCCAGCTTGGCTGCGAGCTTCTTCCTGTCGGGCTTGCTGATGTACTTCTGCTTCTGGAACATCTTCTCCAGCGCCTTGCGCTGCACATCGGAGAAGACGGCGCGGCGCAGCATGCCCCGGCGGGGCTTGCCGCGGGCGGCCAGGGGCCACGAGAAGGTGCCGGGGATGGGCACGACGGCCGAGGCGGCTGCGGGAGAGCAAGGGGGCTGAGTGGAGGGCACCCCGCTGGACGGGCCAGCTGGGGCCCCAAAAGGAGCTTTCTGCCCAAATAACCCCCCAGTAACCGGGATTAGAGCCATCGGCTCAAACACGTGAGATGAGCCAGTGGTGGCCTGCTGCTGGGGGGCTCAGGGGTGCCTCAGATGGAGGGGTAAGAATAAACCTCGCTCTGCCTCTCAGAAGCACTTTTTTTTTTTTTAAAGCTTTCATCATTTCAGACAGTTTTTTATGCTTGAGATGAAAATGAGGACTTCTCTGGCTCGAACAAAACCAGCCCTCTTCAGACGCAGATCTGATCAATCAGTATTCGGCTTCTTATATTAATCTCTTCTCCCTCCTCCTTCCCTCCCTCCCCCCAAGTTGGAGAATTCAACCCGAAGACATGAAAAGTATCAGCTAATTAGCACATTGCCTGGCTCCCAATGGCATTGGTATGATAAAAAGGGCAGAGTTTTGCCTTAAAAAAAAAAAGTGGGGGGGAGAACCTCCCCAAGAGAGACAGAGATGCTAATGAAGCGTGAATGGTAATTGTGTAGTAATGAACTAACAGAAAAAGACTGAGGACAAGCAGCTAACGCCATATATTATTGGGACAAAAGAGATTTACACTTTCAAACTAAACACAACGGCATGCCAGGCTCCTCGGGAGAATACTGATGGCACAATCGTCTCTTTCCCCAAATCATTTTCATTAAATGGACATGAAAAGCTATTTATAAAGCTCAAGTTGTTTTTGTTAGGCTATTCACCCGCCAGAGAAAGGGAGCAAATTCCATTATCCGGAGGATGAATGGAGGAGCTGGGGGTATTTTTTGCTCTCCCCCCTTCCCCTGTTTTCTCTTCCCATTAATGGCTTGTTGGGGTAATTAGATTTGGGGGGATTATTGCGAGCTGCTCTCCCCGCATCGGGCCGGGGCGGTGCGGGTAGGACCGCGGTGTCCCCCTTCCTATCCCCCCCCCCCCCGTTTCCCCGCGTCGGGGGCGCGCCGCAGGTGCGTCGGGGGCGCGCCTGGGCGCGGGCACGCGGGAGCTGGCCGCTGCGGCCGTGGTGCTGAAAGAGGGCAGGGGGCCGGGGCCGGGGGGGCTACCTGGGAAGTAGGAGGATCTGATGAAGGGCTGGAAGGATCCGTCAAAGTACGGGAAGGAGAACGCCTTGGGGGGGCCGCTCTGCAGCACCGCCGGGGAGGACTCTAGGAGAGAAAGAGGGTTAGCCTCTGGGGGGGGTCCTGCGGCCGGGGAAAAGGGGGGAGGGAGGCGCGTAGGGCAGGGCGAGCTCGGGGTTGCGCTGCCCCCGTCCAGGTGCCCGCCCGCTCCCCGCGCTGAGGCTGCGGAGCCGGACCCCGGAGGGTCCCAGCCTCCCTCCCTGCCTTCCTCCCTTCTCCTCTCCCTGAAGCCCGCTCCCTCCCGTCCCTCTCCCCCTCCCCTCGCCGCCCCCACCCCCGCTTACCGGCGCGGGGGGCGGAGGCCAGGATGGCGTTGACCCCAAACTTGAGGAAAGTGGAGTCCCCGCCGGGGGAGGCGGAGGCCGGGGGCGGGCAGCCCCTCCTGGAGGCGGCCGGGCTGCCGAGCTCCGGCGTGGCCGTGTCCGTGCGGGCGGCAGGGGGGGACATGCTGGGCGCCGGGGCGCTCCGCGGCGGGAAGGCGGCGGGCCGGCCGATCCGGATCAGGTCCTCCACCAGGAATCCGGAGTGGCCGGAGAAGGCGGACTGCAGCGACTGCGGCAAGGTGAGGGTGGGCGTGGGCCGCAGCAGGCTGGGGTACACGGCCGGCGGGGCGATGAGGCTGGGGAACATCATCGCCGGGGCCGGCCGCCCGCCCTCCCGGCCGTCTGTCTGCCCGCCTGTCTGTCCGTCTGCGTGCCCTCTCGCCAAGATCCCGCTGGCGAGCCGGGCAGGGTTCTCTGTGCCCTTCCTCCTGGATGCGGGGTTTTATAGTGGTCAGCCCCGCTCGGGCTCTTTGAGCGGTGACAGCCCCAACAATGGGGTTCAACAAAGTTCTCCTCCGGAGCTTCATTCACCGGCCGCCCCGGGGCTCCCCATTGGTCCGGGGCCGCAATTTATGATTGGATTAGACTTCATAAGCACCCCGCGCACAATGGCCGAGCCACAAAGAAAGTGTAGTCATCAATTTTGCATATTGACCGCCTCTTTGGAAGACGTCGCTCCAAAGGCTCCCAGCAGGGTTTTGTTCCGAGGCAACACACACAGGCTAATTAAATGCCTATTTAAAAGTTTCGAATGACATCTTGCCTCGTAGAAAGGGAATTATTTAAAGAAAGCACTAAATTTATTTGCTGCTCCCCCGCTGAGGTTAGGAAATAAATCAATAAATATTCATCTAAACTTGGCTACGGGCTGTCAGGAAAGCACCGGCTTTGGGGGCACGGAAAATACAACCGGGGA
The DNA here is from genome assembly GCA_011074415.1 of Stictonetta naevosa. Lineage (NCBI taxonomy): Eukaryota > Metazoa > Chordata > Aves > Anseriformes > Anatidae > Stictonetta > Stictonetta naevosa. The sequence goes on along the minus strand of CM021701.1, from coordinate 1,562,081 downwards.
AGTGCGGAACGAGGCTGCGGAGAGGGGGGGAGACGTGCCGAGAGCGGCCGGGGCTCCAGCCCGTCCCGCAGCGGGACCCACGGCTTGGGGGGTGCTCTCGGGGTGGGGGTTCCCCGGGCCGGGAAAGGGGCTCGCGGCCGCCCACCGAAGGGGGTGGCTGCGTTGGGCCGGGGTGACCCGATTCTGGGAATGGGAAAGAGCGAGGTGGTTTTGTAGTGGCTGCTCCCGCTCGGGCGGGAAGCTTCATCCCGAGCTGATAACTTAGCGAGGGAGGAAGAGCTTCTCCCCGGCCGGGGAAAGGAAGGCGGTGCCGCGGAGTCTGGGGGCGCTGGGCTGAGACCCCCGGCCGGTAGCCCCACGGCCGCGGGCTCCGATCGGCGGCTCAGCAGCGAGCGCGGCTCTGGGGCAGGGCGGGCGTGTGCGCATCGCCCGGTGCGGCACGGCCCGGCCCGGCGCGGGTGTGCTTCGTGGCCTTTGGACGATGAAAGCGGCTATTGAGAGCGGTTTTACCTGACTTCTCCGCTGCGGAATATAACAGATGTGTTAAACGTCCTATGTTTTAAAAGCACCCCATTCAGCCCTTTGGTGCGGCTGAACCTTTGCAAGCAGAAGTGTGCAGCTCAACCATGCAGCCTTGATCCTATTAACCATGAACTAACTGTCACCTTCAGCTGTTTTCCCTTTTTACTTTTTAACACAAAGCTTTCTCAAAAATCTTATTAACCAGCTTTATTTCTCTCGATGGTTTTTGTCCGGCCGTTTTGTGTTGATTATCTCCATGTCGATGCTTTAACCATTCAATAAAAGTGCATCTGCGATTTATATCACATTAAGGAAGAAAGAGAGTCTGTTAAACCTCTCCCCTGATCCAAATCAAAAAGTTATTTACTCGGGAGGGTGGAACCGGCCCCCGAAGCCTCCGCCGGGGATGCTGCCGAGCCTCCCCGGTGCCGCAGGCTGCCCTCCAAGCAGACGAGCATCTGCGGCAGGGAACCGGCTCTCGAAAAGCATCTCTTTGAAATAAAACTTGGCCGGAGCGTGTGCCCCCCTCCCCTGGCGCTCGTCTCCACGCTTAGCAGGTAAAGCAAAAGGGACAGGACAGGGGATGCTCGGGGGCTGCCCCCCGTCCCGCTGTGGACTGTAGCCCCCGGGGCTTGCGAAGCAGGGGGGGAAGAGCAACCCGGGGGCTCTGCCACCGCTACACCCCAGCAGCAGCCCCCGGGGGGGGGTCTCCGCAGCGCACCGGCTTTTGCGGTCCTCGCCCCGTGGCTCCGCGGTGCGTTCGGGGGCACTTGGCCGCGCTAGGGACCGACTGCTGCTAATTTGGCCGGCCTAAAAAAAAAGGGGGGGGGAGCTGACATTTTCGGCAAGGTTGGGTCAAGCGCATGCTGGGGCACGCGTGGACCCGGTTCCTTGCGGTGCGTCCGAGCACGCTCGTAAAGAATTCCTTAAGCACCAAGGCGAAAGGGACTAGACATCTATTGAAAGGGAAGATAGAGCATAAGAAACCAAGAAATCAGACGAAAGGATCTTATTTTAAGCGATCGCCTTTGGAAGTTTCTTTTCAAAGGCGGCGATCGCTTAAGAGAAGGGCATTCTAATGTCCCAGGATAAAACCTGTGACTAATGCCGTTTGACCTATGCTCATGCGGTTTTGTGCTTCCTGCCATTCATTTTAATGTCGTTATCTTCAAATTTATTTCTTAAAAGTCACTCCCTTTCTTTGTCGCCCCCACTTAGGCTAAGAAAAGACAAACGC
>CM021701.1:1515440-1552009 GCA_011074415.1 Stictonetta naevosa | reverse complement strand
CTGTGTGTGTGTGTGTATATATATATACATACACATATATATTATATATATATATATATATATATATATATAAAAAATAGATTCTTCTTCTCAGTTTAGTTTATGGAGCCATAAAGATGAATGTCGGGAAACTGAAAGTTTCTTTCTAAGTAGTACTACATCAGTTCATGCTTCACCTGAGACAGATTCTGCAAGTGTGGGTCTGTTCCCTAGCAAAACTATGCCTGACACCTCATAAAGCAACACCTTAGTAGTGAACCAATTGTTCTGGGACAGCTATGCACTGCTGGGCAGGTGAGCAGGATCCTTCCCACCACTCTCCTTTTTCCCCTGCTTACCGAAAAGAAGGCATCCCTATTTAAAGCTAGAATGGGGTGCCGCTGACCTCCTCCAACTCGACTTAGCAGTCGGAAGTATTTGGTCTGGGCTAAGTTTGAAAGTGGTGACATTTACGTTGATTTTTCTACTTTGTTCATTTTTTGTTATTTTCTTCACATCTTTCTATCTCAGTACTGTTGCAGAAAGAGTGAGGTTATCAAAAAGGCCAAGGGAAATGTGAAGTTTATGCTGATGCCATTTTACACAGCTAGGAAAAGCAGCATTCTCCATGTTAAGGGAAGTTTCATTTTCTTATCCCTGTATCTTTCCTTTTATTCCACAAATCCCACTGAAAGTGAATGTATTTAAAACATTTTTTTATTTTTATTTTTATTTTTTACCACTTGCATTGGCTTGCTGGTATTAAACTTTATCAGTATTTTTTTCCAGTAATTTTTTCCCAGTTTTCATAGTACTTAATTTAATTAAGACCAGTCATAATCTTGCCTGGTCTTTATCTGCATGAAAATTCTCCAAAAATGACAAACAATGAACCTAAAGGCCACCAAAAGAAAAATATGATAATAATATTAATAATAATAACTTGGAGGAGTTGTAGAGTTGGTTGAGCGTGGAAAGGCCTTGCAGAGATAGCTGGACAGATTGGAGAGCTGGGCAATCACCAACCGCATGAAGTTTAATAAGAGCAAGTGCCGGGTCCTGCACCTGGGTTGTGGCAGCCCTGGCTGTGTGTACAGACTGGGCGACGAGACGCTGCAGAGCAGCCCTGCAGGGAGGGATCTGGGGGCTGTGGTTGACAGCAAGCTGAATATGACCCAGCAGTGTGCCCTGGCAGCCAGGAGGGCCATCCTGGGATGCATCCAGCACGGCATCGCTAGTTGGTTGAGGGAGGTGATTGTCCTGCTCTGCTCTGTGCTGGTGCGGCCTCACCTCGAGCACTGTGTGCAGTTCTGGGCACCACAGTACAAAAAGGACATTAAACTGTTGGAGAGTGTCCAGAGGAGGGCGACGAAGATGGTGAAGGGCCTGGAGGGGACAATGTACGAGGAGCGGCTGAGGTCACGGGGCCTGTTCAGCCTGGAGAAGAGGAGGCTGAGGAGAGACCTCATTGCGGCCTACAGCTTCCTTGTGAGGCAGAGTGGAGGGTCCCTTCCAACTTGGGATATTCTGTGATTCTATGACTGTTAAGATGAGTGTAATAAATCCAGATCTGAGGGCCAGGCAGGCATTTCTGGGTTGGAAAGGCACGAATACCATCAGCATGAAACTCCTGTTTGTATGCTTGCTGTTTGCTCACAGTTGCCTTTGGTAAGGGCTTAGGTTGGGTAAGCAGGCAGGTCAGGTTATGAAACTGCAGACAGAAAGGTATCAGGCAGGTTTTTGTGTTTCCTTCTGAGGTTTTTAACTGTAGAAACACCCTTGCAAACTGTTTCAGTGCCACTTACCAAGACAGGCTCATAGCCAGGCTTCCCCTCCGGTCTGTGTCCATCTGTACTCTTACATCTCACATTGTTGTTGGTCAGGGTTGAACAAACCTGTGTTTGACATTTCTAGCACAGTTCATTACTGGTAAAAAGGAAACAAGGAGCTTTTCATGTCTGCTGGTACGTCAGATATATGACACGGAGAGAAATGATCTTCCACACAGAGCTGTAGAAAGTTGAACGGCAGAAATAAAGAACCAACAATGGGATATGCTCAACAATATTTATGTGAGCTTTGTGTTCTCAGATACACTTGGATGGCAGTGAATTGTCAGTTACTATATCAATCTGCCAAGTATGAATAGCTCTCAATGAGCTTGAACGTTCTCAGGTTAAGGCGTCTGTAAGGCTGCTGGAGATTTTGCATGATATTGATATGACCTCAATCTGAGGGCATATAAATTAAGCCATTCCTGAGCAAGGGCATCAGCTTGCTCAGCAATGTTCACAGGGAAACACGAGACATTCTGCAAATGGGCGGATATCCCCTCGATCAGTGTAGCTCACTGTTTGTCCTCATCTATCGTTTTCTATGCTGCGCTCATCACCACGGCTGACGCAGACAGCTCTAGAGTTTTCACCCTTGATTTGAAGGAGGATCTTTTTGGGAGGGAGCGGCGTGATCTTATCTAAAATGTTCTGCATGCACAATATAGGTAAGAACCTTTCACCACTGAAGGATGCAGAAACTAGAAAGCTGCAAGGGTTGTGCTCATCACTGCCAAAGAGGAGGTCACGACAGGGATTTTTAAATTGTGGCTGAACGGGTGTCTGAAGTCACAGTCTGATTACAGATCATTTACTTAGTTAGACATAATTATTTGTATTCTAGGAGGATGATGGGCTTCTTGGATGAATCATGTATTAATACACAGTAATGCTTTCCTTCTTTTCTTTTTGCCTTCTATGACAGATTGGCAGCGGTTCCACAATGCCCATTTCAGATTCTTGCATAGCTCTGGTAGCCGTTGATACTCTCTGCCTTCCTTCGGGAAAATAGCCACAGCTGAAAAAACTCCTTTATGAAAGAAGATCATGAGATAATTCAGGAAAAAGTATGCAAACTTTTCTGTTTGCTGGCCAGTAGCCCGCATTTCCTCAGGGTCTTTCTCTTGTCACTGAGAAAAAGAAAATCTGCCAAACATGTTTATCGTTGTCCTTTCTGTACCTTCTGACAAGCAGCACCACTATGTTACCACCCTGGGCAGTATATATAGGCAATTATGTGCCTCTGTTTTGAAGGAAATTCTACAGATGTAGCTGTCTTTGCGTCTCTGTAGCATGCGAGCGCTTTGCACCGGTGTGACTAACCAGGAACGCTGTTTTCTCCAGTAATTTTCACGCTCAGAAGTTGGATATATACATCACTAACTCTGGTCATGGCTTGTGAGGTGGCTGGGCTCCTGCCCCGGGTAGCTCTGGGGTGCTGCATCAGGGAAGCAGGTCTGCAGCTCCCTTCTCTGAGGCCCTAACTAATCTTTCTGTTGTGTTGTGGAGCTGGGCTGTTATCCTTATGCAGAAGAGTGTGTGTACGCTCTTGCATGGCCAGAAATTCACACACACATCTGGATTTGCTGCCACATGGGATAATCTCCTCAGGACTCTGTGGCCTCTCTGACTTCTGGTCACAGACTTCTGAAACTTGTGGGGTTGACGAAAACCCACACAAGAAGCTCCTTATCCTATGCAGACTGATGCTCAAAAGCTGAAGAAAAAATCCGTACAGGAGCAATATTTGGAGTACTATTGCAGAATCAAATTTTCATAATATGTTAGTTAACTGATCCCAGGTTTCTGTGGGTCAAAACCAGTAGTGCAGAATCTGTAATAAAACTATATGGGCGTGTGGCTTTCACTGATATGAAAATCCTCTATTTATATCAGGTAGAAATGTTCACGTAGATATATCCTGTGTGCATGGCATAAGAGGTTTTTTTTAGTTTGGTTGGTTTCTTGGCAGAATGACAAGTCTGTTCCTAATGTAAGAAATCTCTATGATTCTACGTTTCTGTTTAAGTCCTACTGTAGGGTAAGGAAGATTGTAATTTTAGCCATTGTGGCTCCTTTCGTAGGGCATATCTCAGTCAGTCCAACTCTGTTGAAACCATACCTTTCCTCCAAGGGTAACCATGACACATACGGTGGTATAAGTTTTCACTTAGCTGCCGTGACCCATTACAATTGTGCCTCCAGCAAAACTTCCAACTCCATGAGTTAGCAACTTCATTGTCAAACCAAGATCTAAAAAACCTTGTGAATAAACGCAGGCCTCTAAAGATCTTCATAAATATATATATATATATATATATAAAATTCAGGTTACTGAATCCGTGTTACATAATTGGCGACTTGCTGATCTAGGAGAGCAACTGGAAACAACCAGGACCCCAGTACGCAAGTTAGGTCTCTGGGACTACTTCAGTGTTGGGGCTGTTAAAGATGATTGCTGATTCTTAATGCTGGCTGATAAATTCAGGAGGGCCTAGAAGAGAGAATGGATGGAAAGAGAAGCTGAACTTGCATCCCCAAACGGAATACAGAAGCTTTCTGCTTGGTTCGTATAAGTTATACAAGATATGATGAAAGAGAAATCAGAAGGGGCTTTTTCCCTCCTGTGTACAAAGGCTCAAGACGTGCCACCACGCTGGGGACATTGTGCCCACCAGCTCTGTTAGCCACCAGCCCTGACTGATGGTCACGGCAAATGCTGTGCATACACTTGTTCTGGAGGGATGTGATTTATCCTTCCTCAAGATAAATGTCTTAATAGTGCAGTCTCCTCTGCTATGCCAGAAGCATGTCAGGGGCCATGCTGTCCGACGCTCAGCTGTGGGCTTTAGATGCTAAGAAAATACTCCCGTTTCGATAGGAGTGCACTTGGCCATGATTGGCATGGGCATGGTGAGAAAACACTCCATAGAAGGGTGGGTGAGAGAACAATCTTGAAAACAACTGATTCAGCAGTATGCGTAAAAAAAATTTGTAATTTGTCCCACGTTCCAGTTTCTGCAGTGAATGACCAGTCCATTAAATCCTATCTTGGACAGTACGGCACAGGATTAATTGCTGTTACTTGCAAGAGTAAGGATTAGTCCCAGGACGAAGTGCAGAAGGCCAAGTCCTGCTCTGGTTTATATTGCATCGAGTCCCACTCACTAGAGATCATATTCACAGGATACTTTTCAAAACCGAATTTTGTACATTTACATCAGAGCAGTAGCTTTTGTTCAGGCAAACGGGGGGGCAACCACCTTTAGAAGTTGGAGAATGGTCTGTTGAACTGCATGCTGAAAACCATACTATTTGCCGAAGTACACTTACCTTCCTGGCCTAAAAGATGTCTGTGGCTCTCTGATTTGTCTGTCAGGTATAGTTCACTGCCCAGCACAACTTAATTCATTAGCAGCTACTCCTTTAGCATTGGTAGGGAGTTCAGGGTACCATGTGTAGTTAAGTTATTAAAAAAAAAAAAAAACCTCCTGCAGTTCCCATTTGCTGTTTATTTATACAGCACCTGACACAGCAAACCGTTATCTAATTGAGGCCTCCTGACTCCTCTTTCTTTCCCTTTTTTTTTTTTTTTAACCCCCCATTTGTCTGTGCAATGGGAGTGAATGAAGTTTTCTAACCCATTTAATTTCTGTGGTTTGGTTCTTTCCAAACATTTGATGGTTCCTCTTGACTGGCAGGGGTACTTCTGGTTCCCATCCAGTGCTAACCAGACCAAGGCTGCGTGGCTTCCTAAATCAGGTAGCCACAGCAGTCTTTTGTTACCATTATTTTTAGAATTACATAGTTAAGAACTTTATTGTTACTATGCAAAATGAGCTGACAAAATGAGCATCTGTAATTTTCCGTATTTACTTTATAAAAATATATTTGTGTTGCTTCATTATATTTTAATTTTTATTTTCATGTTATTAAAGGCAAAGGAAAGCTGAAACACTCTGCTAGCGTATAGAACATAACCACGTTCACTGTTGAACAATTTTCTAGTAAAATGATTTTGCAATGGTTATATGTAGTACAAAGCACATTGCCTTGCCCACCAGTGGAATGCAACTACAACGTGATCAATACTTACATTAAATTATCCTGTTGCACTGGAATCTTTACAGAATAATTATAGCTGTGCAAGTTCAGTGTCTTAACTCTATCAGTGTCTCTCAGGCTAAATCAGAGAATGAAAATTGCCCATGGTGTTCATTTTACTTTGGTGACAACGATCTTACACTACTTTTTGCCTCTTTCGAAGAACACGTGATAAGGTAGCTCTGATGATGCAGCAAATCCAATTAATTGATTTCAGTGCTTGGTTTGCCAGAAATAAACTACACTTTGTTCATCGCTTTATTATACATTTATTAAAGTAAACGTTAAAATTAGAAACTTGCAGTGATAGGTGGCCCGCATATTGTGGGGCACGGGGGAATATCTGGTGCATATCTATTGGAAATGAGAAGTGATGATAAAATGTAAGTGAACATTGAATGGCTTTGCATTAAGCGGCAAATCAAACAGAACGGAGACATGAAGATGGGTAAAGCCGTGAGGGTGTTTCGTTAAGCTTTTTTTTTCTTCTTATTTTTTTCCTCCTCGACAGACTTTAAGACATAGCAGGCCATATTGACGCTTTGGAATTTGATCCTGGCTGGTATCGCACAAATCTCAGGGCAAAAAGGTCATTAAGAGCCTGTTAGGACCTTTTGAACTCTGTCTGCTTGTCAAAAACATCCTCTGAACAGATGCGAGCCACTGGCCTGTCAGAAGTAGAGCAGTACGAAGTTAAAGCCCTTGTAAGGTCTCATCTGGCTAACGATCCCTCTGCGAGCAGTGGTCCCAGTGGCTGCTGGGTGAATAGGAGGTGCTATTTCCAAACACTTAGTTGCCCTCTTGTGTAAAAGAAAAAGCACAAGTACATATTAATTAGACAACATTGCTTCCTTTTTCCTTTCCGAGGAAGATGGCTGTTTTTCTACTCTGACAGGGACCCAACCAGAAGAATTTCCTCGCAAACAAAGAGTGAACAAACTGCGGACAGGCAAAACACTGAGACATTTTCTTTCCTTTTTCCATCGCACTCTCATTAATTGCTTAGATCTGGAGGGGAAAGGGCTCCAAGCCTGAGCTTTGCACAAAACTCATCCAAGAGTGAAGAGGGCAAGGCGAACACTTAGCCTCTCCAGCTGCCTTCAAGTGAATGGCTTTCTGAGGGCTATGAATGCTCTCTGTCTCTCCCCACACAATGTAGGTGTTACTGCTCACAAGGAGGAAAAAAAAGAAAACTCACCAAAATAATCACTTGAAGGGGAGAGAACACAGCCCTGGGGAGTGGGGAAGCACTCTCCAGGTCACAAGTATATAAAATCACACCTCCTTGCTTTCAGAAGATGGGCTGGGCACAGGTGGTGATGAGGGATGGTGCTTCTGGAGGTTTGGGTGCTGGGAAAGAAGTGTGCTGCTCAAAGCTGTGTTTTGCAGCGAAACAGCCAAAACCATCAACAACAAAAACAAAATAAACCAAAACGCACAAAACCCCAAAAGGTGGAGTAGCACATCTGAAATACTTTTCTGTGTGCCTTTTTATCCTCAGTTTCTTCTTCTGGCTCTTTGCACTTACCTGTACTGCTGTGTGCCTGCACATGGTGTAGCAATAAGTTAATGAAAACATAGCCTGTGCCATTTTCCCTCAGTCCTAAAGCTGACTACTGAATTCAGCCATTAGTGCAGGGTCTGTAAGTGACTTCTGCTTGGACAGAGATGAAAACAGGCGGTGATCACCAGGATAGCAACGCTTCAGTGATTTCCAATAGCGCTCGTGTGGGTGCACCTGTATGCAAGAGAGATCCCTTGTTTGGTCCGTGGAGAGGTGGAGATGCAGAGGATGCGGCATAGCAGGGCTTTTCTGCTGCCAGCTTCCAGCGTTGTTGCATCTGGTCCTTTTTGGACGTTTGCTCTGCACCGCTCGTCTCAGCGTTCGATGTGCACCTTTGGGATGGGGAGAAGAGAGCTGGCTGGGATCGGATGCCTGCACTTTTAACTCTGATCTTGTTCAGTTTGTATTTAGACCTTCTGAAGCCCTTATGCATTAGTTACTTTTGGTCTGAGCGGACCTTTACTCTTGTGTCAGCACAAAGGGTTTAGGTGCAGCGCTTTCTATGGCAAAAAGCCCTTGCTGGGTCTGAGCAAAATCTCAGCTTTTTCAGGAGCATAGCAACACAAAAGATTTAAGGGGGGAAATTGTTAAAAGGGAAGCCCTTTTCTCTTTGGATTGAATGCAGTGGGGAGATTAAAACTTTCATTTGAGATTTTGCTGTATTCATAGTAGTGAGGCCATGAATAGGTCTAAGTCAGAGCCCACAGTGGTTGTGGTGTGCCCTTTTATTCTCCGGCACATCTTCAGACACAGGTTGTTTTGCACTTGAAAGAGGTGAAAGAGGGGAATGTGGGATTTTGACAGCTGATATTGGCCTCTGAGCTCTTGATGGGGATTTTCTAATTAACCCCATGGGCCCATCAGGTGGTCAAAATGGAACAATTTCTTGCAGAAAGGGCAAAAAAGTTGGACTTTTCTATTTCTTTATTTCAGTCAAATGCACCGGGGATGGTTATGAACACCATATGTTGATGAAGCCGATTTTATTTCTGGAAGAATTTTGGATACTGCCGAAGCTCAAAATCTCAAGGAAAACTTCCTTGCTTTATAGAGTTCTTGGACTTCAATAATAATAATAACGCTAATTAAAGCAAAAGCCTTTTTGATCCTGACATAGTTCCCCCAGGTCTGTGACACTGAGACTGTCTGGGAAGCACGCTCCCACTCAGTCCCCCTGCAGCAGAGTCCCAGGAAAACAGGGGAGCCTTACTGCATGAATGCTGCCAGCAAAGCTTGCTAGGAAAAGAGCACTAACACAAAAAGGTTGGACTAAAAGTGAGAGAACCTAGAACTTACCCCTTGAGCTTTAAAAGGCAAAGTGTGAGCAAATTTGCACGTGAGCGTTGGCACTCTTTTACAGTATTGCAGGCCATACAACACAGAAGCATGTGAAGTTTACGGGCATCCACCCTTGTTATCTGCTCTCCTGAATCTGACACGCACAGTGAGGGGTTAAGATGCTAAAATAAAGCCGAAGAGACTTGTGATACCTGTGGGTTGGGAGAAGCTAACAGAAAGGCATTTAATATTAATTTTGATAAGTAGTGCTGAGAGGAAAAAATGGGACGAAAGCTTTGTAATACGTGAACTTTAGGCAGACACAAAGGATGGATGGACAGATTAGGTCTATGAACTAGCATAAAGCATGAATGACTTGTCCAAGATGGTATTTACTTTTTTTTTTTTCTGTTTGAAACATTTGAGAATGTTTGAGACTCATAAGAAGAAGCAAAGGAAAGGAGAAAAAGGCACAAGGTACATGAAGGAGGGTGAAAAGGATTCCAGTGAATTAAATAATTGTGAAGTCATAAGTAGTTGAAAGTGGTTGGAACAGGAGCTGTCTCTCTTCCTTTGCCTGAGGCAAACCACAGGTTTGTCCAGCACCACAGAGCCAAGGAGAAGTGGGACAGTGAGGACCACAGGTTCCTCCTTGTCGTTGTCAGAGGTCGTATGGGATGTGCCCGTCGTGTTGGCTCTCCGCTCAGCTGACCCGTACACCTCAGCCACTTTTCTACAACAGCCAAGTCCCAATTGCCCATGATTTGAAATGTGGTCCAGGGTGTTACTTTGAACAAACCTTACCTTTGTGTTGGGTGGGAATGTAGATGGACCAAGGGAAAGAGTAAGATGAGGAAGCGGAAAGTACCCAAGTGGTAAATTTATCAGCATACTCTTAGAAAAGGCTAGCTCTAGGGGACAGAAAACGTAAAGATTGCAGAACCAGGCCAAATGTTTCAAAATGCAACTTAAAACCAAGCAAAACATGCTATTACTCACATTTGGCCACAAGATGTTTGATATCGGTCCAAAACCATTTTTCTGGAATTCAATGAGTGCATTTGGAGTGAACGGAGCCAAAAGCTGTGGGAATTGAGCTGTTTTTGGTTTTATCTAATGCTTGGAGGCAAACATAGGTATCTGTTAATTTCCATGAGGTAAAAGCGATGCCCTTCCACTTCTGTAGAACTGCGTCACTGTTGGATGATGGGTGAAATTTTGACTTCAGAGCCTGCTACTTAGCATAACGAGCAGGATGAGAACAGCCTAATTTGGCTATTGAGATGCACGATGAGTTTGTAAAGCTATGTAGAGCTAGTACTTAGTATCTATTAAAATAGATATTAAACTGCAAGAAAATAAATATGGTACCCAAAAATCTGCTCAGTGTGAGCCCTTTGGAGAGTCCGGTTTCTCTAAACATTTTTGTTACAAAGAGGGAGTCGCCACTAATGGAGAATGGATTTTTGGATAATGCTTGCCTAAATGTTATTTAATGGTCCTGAGAATATGAATGAATATACTTGTCTTGGATCAGGAGTTTTATGCTCTACTTAGCCAGGGATTACTCTAAGAAACCTGATGAGGTAGACATTTATCCATCTCCACTGAAGTTAAATTACTTGTATTACTTCTTGCCTAACACATGCTGGAAATGGACTGATTTATTTATTTTTTTCCCTTCCAGTCCCGATCAGCATGGCAGCGTGGGTGAACAAGACATTCATCTCGCTGACACGTCTTGTTTCAGCTGTTGCTGTGACAAATTGTTTTTGCTATAGTTCAGCTGAAGTGCTGCAGAGTTGCTGGGAGCGACTACTGTATTCTGGGGGTTGTTCATAACATATTTTAAATTTATTTATTTATTTATTTATTTTTGAGGACAGCTTTAAATCAAACTGAAAGCAAATGTTACAAAGGCTCTCAGCTACAGAGGACTTTAACGAGAGAGCTACCGCTAGAGGGACAAAAAAGTGCAAGGTGGCTCTTGGAGCTCGCGAATCTACCAAACCTGCCAAGTTTTGCAGCGGTGTTAAGCATGGTGACTTTTGCCAGAACATGTAAGATAGGAATGCTTCCTCCTGTGGGGAGGATTTGGCTCCCGAGACAAAACCCCGCTTCCAGTGCCTGTCAATAATAAGCGTTGTTTAGGAACTGGCCTGTATTTTTTATGGATGCTCCTGTATGTTTCCACCAGCGATTGCTTCAGATTATTATATCAAATTTCATATGTTTTGGCTGGGGTGGAGAAAACAATTTTCTGTGATGATGATTGTGCTATGTGATATAAAAGACATCCACATGCTCGCTCTCAACTCAACAATTTTCTTCTCACGCTTAAGAAGAGTGGAAAGACTATACATCTGCAATGAATGATTTATTATGGTAGGGTTATCGTCGTGAACCAACAAGGGCTTGCCAAGGCACTCCGTGCCCAGATTTATGGTTGCTTTCTTGCTGCTGGTGACCCTTGGTTCTGCAATTTGGTCCTCCTCCAGCTGCAATACCCTATCACTCTTGGTAGTCTTAATTCAGTTTTTACTTAGTAATCCACAAGGAAAAGCATCCATTGGCTCACAGAATAATCAACAGTATCAAAAATGAAAGCTCCTTTTCCAGGGAAGAGTTGTTAAAAGTTCTTTCATCTCCCAGCAAGTTTGGATAAAGCCACGGACTTGTGATCCTGAACACTTGAGCATGTCGTGGCCTGCCAATTAATGAGATTCATTTCCCACACACGTATTTGTAAACTGCTTTTGAAACAAGCTGGAGAGAACTGAGGCGCTTTCTTTTTCTAATTCCTCTTCCTTCCTGCTAAACCAAAGAGGCTTCATCCAGATTTCTGTCCCTAGGCATCTGCTGTATGCCTACTCGTGCACTGACAGAGGTTTAAGAGCTGAGAAATGAAGAACTTTACAGAGAGAAAAGTTGAAAAGGGGAGTTTGAAATGGAAACCTTTCCGGTAAACTTTCCACATGTTTCAAGTTTTAAGTAGTGGTAGAATAAAAATATAAAGAATGTCCACCTAATGGCTTAATATCTGGAGGCTGTCATATTGCTTTAGCAACCGCATGAAGGTTGTCTTTGTAATGCGTTAGCTTTGCATGGGGATAAATTAATGCAGTTTGATACCTGCTTTTTCTGTACATTTTTCTTGGCAAGAGTCCGCACAGGCGGACTTCTTTGAGTCCAGAGAGAAATGTAACAGCATCTGCTCTAGAAGCTGTCGGGAGAAAAAAAAAACCTTCCATCTATTCTCTGTTCGTAAGGTAGAGTGTTTAATTCACTTGTGTCTAATTCTGCTCATGTTGTATTTCTTCAGCTCCTCCTCCTCCTGGCACTCTGTCAGGATATAGCAGTTTCCAGTCTTCCTGAGTTAATATAAGGCTCATAGATGTAGCTTTGAATAATAACTAAAAGCCCTCACAAATGAAATGCCATCATTTTTCTGGTAAATGTAGTGCTGCATCCCAGTGTGCCTTTTGTTGGGGAAGGTAAGGTTGTTGTATTCCTGAATGCTGTGTCCGTGCCTCGTGCCCTTTAGGTGCTCCTCCTTATACTGCCGTTTGCTTAGCAGAGTTTACCCACGCGTTCTCCTTGAATCACTGAGAGGTTAAGGCTCGTCTCTGGAGAACTTGGTATTGCAGCTACGTGCAGAAGAAACCTCCAGCTGCTTGAGCTGAGCCGCAGCAGTGGAAGAACCCAGCAGAGTGCGCCCAAGCGTGCGCGAGTGGCGGCAGCCGCGGCTGGGTGTAAGGGGTCAAGCTTTGGGATAAGCCACCGGTGTAAAACCGCCAGCGACACGTTTCTAACCGCAGCTCAGTCCCGGCCGGGGTGCGGGAGGGCCTGCTTCCTCGCCCCGACAGCCACAAGAGGGCAACATGGGCACGAGCACAGCAAAGCAGGGCTGCCAGGCGAGTCCCAGAGGTGCAAACACGGTTTGGGATGCCTGCGGCGTTGGGCGAACCGGCTTGGCTTTGGCTTGGGTGCTGGGAGGTCAGGACGTGAGTCCTGCCTGCCTGGCATTTGCCGGGTGCTCTGGGGAGTCTCCGGATATGAGCACCTGCAGGAGGCTGCTCTCTGTTGCCCTACGTGGCAATGTTTCACTTGTCTGTGAAAGGATGGCCTTTGGGATCTGGAGAGGTGCTGCTATGTCACATAGCGTTATGGTAGATCTTGAGATGGAACGTGCGTCTGCTTCTGGAGCCGTCTAAATCTACATGAATCCCGGCTTTAAAAATCAGCCCTGGTCCTCAGACCTGGGGAGAAAAGCACCGAGAGGTGACCTTTCACATCCTAGAAATTAAAAAGTGAGCAAAAACTCTTCTGTGACTTCAAGAGCGGTAGTACGGTGGCAGCTGCCAGAAAATAAGCCCTCTGTGCATGCTTGCTTGGCTAGGAAGTACAGGAAAATATCCCCAGCAAGGAAACCTCGGGATGCGTCCGACCCAGGGAGCCAACCCCGGAGAGCTGACAGATGCCTGGACAAGAGCTGTTGTGCAGGGGTCCGTGCTTGCAGGCCGAGCAGGGAGCACGCCTGGGGCAAATGAGGTGCTGCAACAGAACCGAATCCTGGGGTTGTGGTAGCCTGCAGTAGGGAGCTGGTAGCCGTGCATTTACTTACACATCAGTGCATATGGTCGTGAACTCCAGCGACGGGAGGACTTGCTGTGAAGTCCCACTGACAAGCCAAGCATTTGACTGCACCTTGGTTAGCCGCAGATGAGCTTTTTAGCGTCTGGGAGAGACCTCCCTTACTGTGCTGCTCCTGTCTGAATATTCAAACGTACACTACACGGATAGGACACAAAAGGTAACGGTGTATTCTGTCTACCTGGAAAAAGGCGTATCTAGACCATCTGAAAGCTTAAAATGAATGTAAGATTGAAAAATTGTAATTAAGCAACTAAAAAAACTCCTGTCAAGATTTCAAAGGTATACTTGACAAATTGGATTTAGGGGACAGTTTGGAAGTTGTGTTAAGATCTGATTGCTTTTATATTTCCAGCAAAAGCATTCTGGTTCCTTGGAGCTGTTTCTTTACAAACAGGCTGTGCCCTCAGTGAAAGGAATAATTTGGGAAAGAAAAGGAGAGCACAGATTTTTCCTGGGTACCCTTAGAGGAGAAGATCCTGTGTGTGTGAGTTGGGAATCAGTTTGACAAAGAGAAATCTCTTGAGCAAAGCAATCTCATTCTCAGTGGGGGTAATATTTCTGTTTATGACAGAGTGCTACAGATCATCAGTGTGTACCTGTCTTTTACACAGAGATTAAATGCCAAGCAGCTCCTATTTCAGTGTGACTCCACCACCACCACCAGACGTTAGGCTCTTGGAGCTGGGCTTGCTTCCCACTGAGCTGGCCGCGGGGCAGAAGAGCTTCTCTGGGGGTGCAGGTGTCGTGCCCGTAGTACGGTTGCAGAGGGTGGTGCTGCTGTGAATGCTGCACAGCTCTAAGAGATGGACAAGCCAAAGACCAGCAACTTTTCTTACAAAAAACCTTATGTGAGTCATTGCTGATACTTGTGATTTGTGTCTATTAAGTGCCTGAAGGATGTTGTGGTGGCAGTCCTGTTTTTTGTTTCTTATTCTTTTTTTTTTTTTTTTTTTCTCCCCAGTATTTGACTTCTAACTTTAACTTTCCATTTTACCTATGGTATTCTTAATTGAATGAGAACAATGACAACTGCATTCTTCAAGTAATTCTTGATCCTTCAAGAACTGCTAAAGTCATATTCACCTTTGGCTTTGTGTATTTATTTATTTATTTATTTATTTATTCACCTGGCCACTAGGTGGGAGCAATGTGTGTGATGTTCCCCACCACAGCTGAGGGACCAAAGTTGGGACCTTCCAGGAGCTCTCGGGCTATGGGGAACGTGGGTCAGGAGGCTCCCAGATGGCTCCTGCTAAGTCCTGGGAAGCTCGGGAAGAGATCCCCTTCTACCTATACTCTGCCTTTCCTGTTTTTTTATTTTGTTTTGTTTTTTGTCAAGAGGCAACCCAGCCCCAAATGCGGCACTGTTCACTTGAGCACAGCCCCAGCCTGGTGTTCATTTTTTTGGTGGTACTGGTGTAGATCCAGTTGGTACTGGGCTGTGCGTAGCGTCGGCCTCACGTGAACCTCCCCAGCAGCCTTCAGGAGGGCCAGCTAGGCCACCCCGTGCACTGAAGTGGATTTCTTCCCTAAATGAGCACAACTCCAAGACTTGCCTTTAAACTATGTATTGTGTATGTCAGGCATTGGCATTGGATTTAGACAGGGGGGCAAAAGCAGTTGTCTTCCATGTTTGTAAAACTCTGTACGGGCTGTCTTGTGTCACATATAAAGGTGCATCTCAACCAAATAGGACAGTGGAAAGCATTAATGAACTTAATCCAGGGTCTCTTCATATCTTAATTATTTGTGTGACTATTTCCCTTTGACCTTTCTCCATGGGCATCCATTTGATGTATTCATGCAAAGAGATGTTTTGCACAGAGGGAGGAAAAAATGTTCACCTGTTCAAAAAGCTGCCACCAGGACGCAGATACAAGCAAAGATTCTTTCTCTCATCACCGTATTATTTTCCTGAACACACTGTAATTTCATCAATTTTCCATGCTTATGGTCATGAATGCTTGACATTACCATGTCTTTGCGTTAACAAAAAAGAAATTTCATGGCTTAAGTTTTCACTAGAAGAATAGGGAAAGCGTGAAAAGCCAGTCAAATTGCGGAGCGCCGCAGCGTCCTTTGTTCAAGAGCAAGATTTTCTTGTGGGGAAATTTGTTTTGTTTGTTTATTAGTTGGATATTTACCACAAACAAGAACTCATGCAGTTTTCTTCTGTTTATTGCTTGGCATCTGAAGGGCAGTTTATTAGATTTCAGGGTATTAAAGGAATTAAATCTAAATTGAATGCAACATTTAAACCTTGGAGTATTTGGAAAGCATGTAAATATTTGCAGGGGTAGCCCATCAGCCGTTTCAAATGAATGTAGTGTTGTGTTGGTTCGTACTAGGTAGGGGTATAATTCCAAATAATTCTAGCTTACATTTTTATTCCAGTACGTTAACTGGACTCTTTGCAAAAGGAATCCTAGCAAACAGACTGGCAAGCCAGTCTGGCATCCTTAAGTTTGAAATGTTGATTTCTTGCACCACGTAGATGTGGCCATGACCTGCAGTTGGACTAAGGAAGGGGATATTTCTGAGGGACCTCAGAAAACTTGTAACTTGTTATAACCAAACTTGCCCATTTTCTTCTTTGCTGATCTCTGACATGGAGCTGCTGAAGATTTGATCACTTCTATCATTGTACTTCTGTATGTCTCTGCGCAGGGAGTTGTTACCTTTGCACTTGTACTTCATGAAATAGATGTCCTCACAGGCTGAGCAAACGGAGCCAGGCATGGAGCTCTTTCTGTCTATTTATTTGGAGAATATGGAAGACAAAGTAGAGCCTACTGAGCCTCATTTGCCAGTGGGGATGAAATAATGTAAAGTTGCTTTCCTAAGCCACTGGGCTTGTGTCAAAGGATGTCTGAGCTGAACTAGCAAATCCTTTTAAGAATGTATTGCATCGTTTCCTTGCTAAATACTGTTTGGCGTTACGTTGTTCATGATTGATGTGTCTTTCAGCTGTGAGACATTTAGGTGGGGGAGTCTGTAGATGTGATGACTGTTTTCAAGTTCCAGTTGATGCTGCAGTTGCTGTACAAGCGTCCCCGCTTGCACTATCCCATCAACTTAACGGGCTGAACAACAAACACGTGGGAATGTTGAGTGTCCTGAGCAGAAACTTTATGTAGTTAGTGAGTTTGAGGTTGAACTGTGAAATTCTTTTGCTGTTGCTCAAAAGGATGGACTTGTTGGAGTAGGAGAGGAAGAAATGATATCTGGCTTTTCTGAGGCAACATAGGCCCAGCAAGTATGAGATAGACTGCTGTTTCATTTGCTGGTAGATAGCCACATATTTCTTCCCATGGAGTGCTTTCAATTGAGTCTGGAACTAATGGAGTTGGCAGTCTATCCAGCTACGCTGGTGTACATCAGGAGTAACTTCACTCAAGTCAGCAGTTACTAAAGCATGAAGCTGGCATAAGCAAAAACATTGCAGGGCCTAACAGATGCCTCCTAAGGGAAGACTCGAGCTACCAAATTACATAGCAGTTTCTCTTTCCATGAAAATGAAATTAAATCAGACTCCCATATTCGTTGCTCTAGTCTGATAGCCTTGATTCATATGCTGTTTCCTCTTTCTCAGTAGTATTTCAGCACACTGCAAATATGCTAATGGAAAACATAAACTACTCCTGTGCTTTACTACTACTACTACTACTATCTTATAATATCTGTAATATCTTTAAATACCATTGGGTGTGCTAAGAGGAGCAAACTGACAGATGGCTGTATACACCTCCGCTAGCTGTTTCCATCTTTTGCTTCTCAGGTACGCAGGTACCTCAGGAAGGATTTAATGCTACCTCTTTAGTTTTATATGATTGTTATTTCCATTTTGGCTAACATGACCGGACTTAGCGTTGTCCCGTACGTTTGCGTGTAATTGCTTCTTATTGGGCTTAAGGGATGAAAAGGAAGATGTCTAAGATCAACAAGTGGGAACGTTTCTGTAAATGCATTGGAAATGTTTGCTGTATAGCCATTACAGCCAGTTTTTTTTTTTTTTATCATCAACCAGGTTTTGATATAGGTATGAAGTATCCTTAGTGCTTGGGGAGGTTGTGTTGTTGGCCTTTGAGAATGAAATAAGTCGGGGTGCCACATGTGTGGTGGTGCTGGCTGGCATGGATGGCATGCACCCCAAAGCCGGTCCCTTGCTGCTCCTTGTGGCTCCGCTGCTTTGGGCTGTAGAAATGAGATGATGTGAAACCAGGCTAAGATGATACAACTCTTCACAAAGATAGTGAACAGGAGGTAATAAAAAGTGCCATCACATCTAAAACGGGGTAGACTTGAATTGGTAAGACATGCATTAAAACAACCAACCAACCAAAACACCTTGGTTCTCCCCTAACAGCACAGCTTTCCAGTAATTAAGATTTCATTGATCTTTCATAGCTCTCTGGTAGTATCTATAAAAGTATGTAAGGTGCTGAAAGTTGTAAATATAGTAAGTATAGAAATGCTGTTTGAGTGTGTCGGATGACAATGCCACACAACTACAAGGATATTGAAGGATTTTTTTTAAAGTAATTGACTCATGATTCTCTGACGACTTATGGTTCGTAAGCACTGCGTTTGCTGCACAAGCTGATTTAAGCAACAAAATCATATTCAAAATCAGCATCCACATGAAGAGAAGCTGCCAGCAAAATGCAACCGAGCCAAAAATGTATCCGGTGAGAGCTGTTGTTGGATTTTTACATTTAGAGAGAAAAATGGAAACTTTCTGGGAAAACAAGTTCCATCCATTAGGAAGCTGTATCGGTCGGATCTTTGGCACGTTCTGGTCAGCGGGGAGGCAGGGAGGCACAGCACTGGCAAATCGCTCTTTACTAGGAAAAGTACGTGTTCCGCTTCACGTGTTCAATGCAGAAGCCCTTTTAATCCAAATCTTTGTGGACTGACTTCTGCTTGATTTATATTCTTGTGTACAGAATATGTAACTGTATTTAGAATACTTTTGCCTTTCAACTATGAAGCTTACTCTGTTAGAGTTTCATATTTTATTTATCATCTTCCCTTCCATTACTTCTTTTCCTGTAGCAAGGACTGAGTCATAATATACCTTTTTTTTTCCTGTATGTTCTCTTATGGCAATGTTAGTTCATCATTTTCAAGAGCATGTACGATTTCTGCAGCTAAAACATCAGGTGATGTGATGTGCATACCTTTCAGTGGATTATTCGTGCGCTTTTGTTTTGTGTCCCTTGAATTTCATAATCATATGAACTTGACAGTTTATATGCTGCTGGTTTTTATTTTTTTGTTCTTGTTTATAATTATTCCTTATTTCAACGATTTGAAATAAGAACAGGATTTAGAACATTGACCTGCTGACAATTCCATGTTCTGTTGCATAGAGAAGGTTGCTGATTATCAGTTTCCTCACTGTTGATCTTTGTTTCCGTCTTGATTTGTTTCGGATATTATCCCTGTACTTTATCAAAATCCAGCACATGAAAGGTGCAAGGAAGATGGCTCGCTGTTGTAAAGTGACCTGGGTGGTTCTTTATCTCCTGATCAGCAGAATTGCATCGGCAGTGTTTGGTTTTTTGTTTTTATAAAGTACTTATGTGGTATCTATTTGTTCCTTTCCTTCTCTCAGGAAACACTTGGATATAAAAATGCTGTTTAAAAGTATTAAAACCCTCATATCGAAGTTGATCAAAACTGGAGATTGCGATCAGACTCGTTAGGTTCCAAATCTGTGGGTGGGACTGTGCATGGGACAGTTTTGGTAGTAGGTTTTTCTATAGTCTTTAAATAGTGTAAGTTTAATTTACTTCCGTTAATGAAACTAGATTGTTTTTCAACAAAAATTCTGTAACTCAGTGCTACAGAAAAAGGCTACAGCCTGCAATCCAAGGGGACCAAGGAGGTTAATCAAACCACAATACAAACAAAAGGATCTGTTCTAATTGTTTTGAAAAGACACGATTTTATGTTGGTCTGGTGATGTGGGGGAAGGGAGAAGAACCAGAGGAATTGTCTCGAATCTATGGTATTGTCTGGACAGCGGGCTCTGAACGGATGCTAACTATTCTGCTTACGCTGCGTCTTGCAGCAACTCTGCTTTCAAACCCCGAGCCAACTTAGAGCTGGCTCCGAAACATTGAAGACCGACTGCGGCACTTGCTGTGGAAAGCTGTCCCTCTGCTTTCAGCACTGAGCATGCTGTACCCCGTTCTGATGGCTGTCCTTGGCATAAACGTGTCTTGTATAAAGACTTTCCAGAAGTAAATGTCTACAGAATCGACAATTATAAACAGTCTGTCAGACTATATAATTTTCAAAGCAGATTCCTATCATACCAGGAACCCTAGTAACTACTACAGTATGTTCATGTGAGTAAGAGTTTCCAGGGTATTTATTGGTTAAGGCTGTACCACGTTACAGATGCTATAATAATACATTTATTCTTCCAGTGATCACTGTAGAATACCCTGGGTTGAATGAGTAATGCTATAATAATAGTTGGCATACTGATGATGCTATTCTTTTGCTCTCTATTATAATGAGAGCAGATGCAGAGAAGCAAAACCTGCCTCGTGTTTTAAACAGTATTGAAGATAGAAGAAGATAAGTAGAAATGTAGTTAGGTGCTGGCTTGCCACTGCACTCTAAATAGTGTCTTGGTATTTCATTTACCCCAAAATGTAATTAATGTTAACCACATGACAGTGGGTTAGCTCCTCTGAGAGGTTAAAATGATGTGAAGTTGCTTAAATTTATACGTGGTAGCATCTCTATGTGCTAACAAGTACAGCCAGCATGAGTGGCAATGGTTTATGCTGCCCACTTAGGAGAAAAACAAAACATGTTTGTCCTCATCTGCTCGTGCTTCCTAACAATTCATTAGCAACTGACAATGATAGCAGCCTGCTATGCTTGTTGTACTAGCAGAAATCAAATCATCCTGACCGAGCCATCTGTAACCATAGCTGTAAGGAAGGCTGAGGCGTTCGATTGCGTATGGTGGCATGAAATTAGCTCAGCCTATGGCGAGAAAATGACAGGACTGAGATGGAGGTTTACTGCGTAATTAGTCAAACAATATTTCATCCGTGGGTCTTATCAAGCCCTAAGACAGGCATATCTGTTGTAATTATATTTTACATCAGTAATGTGACGCATTAATGAAATGTGTCACTACGCTAGTGTTAGGATACATTTCATTAATGCAAAACACTTTTGTTGTATGCTTTACATTTGGAAACAGATTTAAGCATTAAGTGGCTAATGTCTGCAGCCAGGGAATCCTTTCCGAATTTGTAACAGTGACCAGAACAGACCGCATTACACTCTCCAAATGGTGCATTTTTGCATTTGAATGTCTGAATTATCCTGGTTTCTTAGAGACGACCACAACACCAACATCTTAAATCCTCAAAATATTGTCCGCTTGATTGAATGCTCGTGATCTAAGCATATGTGTAATTATTCTGTAATTCTCCCCAAAATGTGATTCCTTGGAAATGCATACTAGATTTGCCCTATTGTAGCTGCAATGACTATTTCTTTGTGCCCGTTTCTTTAAATACGGTCACAAGGAAGCCTGTGTGCCTTGGTGCACCGCATGTATAATGATTTTTTTTTCCACCCACTCGTAGTACACCCATCAGGAGGAAAAAAAAAGGCAAAAAACTGTTTCACTTGTTTCAGGGTACAGACTAAGGTCACAAAAAGACCATTTAAAACAGTATACATACAACAGTAATCTTTCTTACAAGGAACAGGCCTAATACGATATACAGTGGTCTTATAGCTAGGCAAGGATACAAAATTAGAATTTGCAATGGCTACAGAACCTGGCTGTGATAACATATGGTTATCACAGTGATATGCATATCATATGCAAAGTGTGCACATGCATATGATATCACATGTGATAACATATGCATGTGCACACTTTGGCAGAGGGTAGAGGGGAATCCTGTGCACCTTCAGCAGATACAGTACACGACATGCGACAGAGAAGATAATTTCTTTCAAAGCTTGCTGCTAGTCCAAAATGTATGGTCTCTTTGGTGGAAAAAAATCCTGTTTATCTGTGGGAAAAATAGTTTTGTTCATTTTTAAAAATACAGTTTGTTCGGTAATGCAAAGAAAATGCATACGTGTTTTACTGAGCTTTTCCTTGCTTTTAATTCAGGAGGAAAGTTCTTTTGCAACACGAGTGTGCCGGACACTAGGGGTGCAGAGGCTGAGACCTGATCTTATTAACTCTTCTACTTCACAGATGTCTTTATCAGGCTAGTTATATGGGAGTTGTGCAGAAGAATTGACTTCTAAGACTCCTGCAGTGTTTTCTCCTAACTTTTAGATTTAAAAATATATTATTCGTTCATTTAGTACTTACTTGAGAAAATTTGCAGTTAATTCTTTCATTTCAAAGGAGCAAAATTGGATTGAAACAAGAAAAAAGGTGAAAGGAAAAACATGACTGAATAAAACTGAAGTTGAAAAAAAAAATGAACTATTTGAAGTCTTGTGTATATATAGAAACATTTGTTGATATGTATATTTCTCTCACAAAATAGATTTTCCCACAAAATCTTTCACAATTTTTTTTCAAAATAAAAGAAACATTAAGTCATTCTCCAGACTAAAAATTGTTTCAGTTAAAACAGCTCTTCAAAGGTATAGTAGAAAATGAAAAATAAAAACGTTACAGAATGAAATCAAAGGACTTCTCTGGGAAGGATTTATGAAATTATTTTTGCTAGATTTTCAAAACTGAGAGATTTCCTTGGGATAAATGCTGTACAGAATCTTCTGCAGTGACAAAGATACAGGTTCAAAGTTTAATTTTCACTCTTATTTGCAATTAAAACAGAGATCCAAGTTGAAGAAAATAGGGTTAGTGGAAGGGGAGAAAAAAGCACAGATAAATGCAAAGAAAATCAGATATTTTCAGGAAATTAAGCCTGTGTGAAATAATTACTGCATGGATTCAGCGTACGTAAAAGCTCCTTACTTAGTGAGTGTTGTGATGTGATCCCTTGCACTATGTCATCTTATATTAGGATATCATTTTAGTGTGTTGATCCATTTTTAGCTTTTAATTGCTAGATTTTTGTTACTAGAATTGAAGGCTATACTTCTAAGGTTCAAATTAAGGGGAAGAAATTGTAAGATATGAGAGCTAAGGGTTAGCAGCAAACGATTTAGTACTGCTCTGGTTGTTACTCTGATTACAAAGCAGCATTTCCCCTTTAGCCCTGGTTGTACACAATTTGGACAAGTCAGTTTTAACTGTTACAGCTCGACAATTGGCTGACGCCTGAAAGTGGGTGCTGGGCACAGAGAGCCCCGCTCCCTGCACCTCTGTCCCCCGGGAGCAGCGGGGCTCTGGTTCCTCGTCCAGGTCTCTGCTGCGGAACAGGCACAAACTCGTGGGGCTGGGGGGTGCCTGGGTCCCGGGGCTGGGCTGCACTTGTGCTGCCCCCCAAATCCCAGGGGAGGAAACCCTGCTGCTTCAGAGGCTTTTCTGTCCCCGCGGCAGGAGTCAACCAAGAGCTGGTGTCTGAGCGAGTCACCCCCAGGCGTATCTCCCTCTTTTGCCCAAGTTCCCGGTGCAAGCAGAGAGAGGATTTCAAGCTCACAGCTTGTGTTCTGGAGCTGGGAGCTGGAGGGGATGGCAAAATACAGCGTGATGCAAACGTGGATTGGAGGTCGCTTGTAAAACTGCTCATTGGGTTAAAACCATCGTGACTGAGAGCTCTGTGTGTGCTACTGACCTGCAGTACGTGAATGTGAACATTTATCTGACTTGTTCATATATTTGAGTATTCATGTCTCTGAAGTGCCAGAGTAAAACTTTTTTTTTTGAGGTCTACATCTCCTTATTTTATTGTTATTATAAAACGAAGTAGTGCCTAGAGGTGGCTTTCATTTTAAAACTGCACTTTTGCATCGCTACAACTGTATTCCTCCTCTTGCACTTCCCTTTTTACTCGCAACAATCATGATTTGCAATTTTTTTTTTTTCTTAAGACCCTGAAACGCTATCTGAATGAAAATGATCCAGACAACCAAGGAAAGTATCTATTAAACAAACATTTGGCAGGGAATCTTTGATACTGTGTGAACGCTGATTGCAAACATTTTAATGATGCCAGCCTTGTTTAAAGGAAGAAAAAAAAAAAAAAAAGAAAAGTTGATTGTAAATCAGCAAAATGTGCTGGGCTTTCTAAGCTCTGAGTTGGCAACAGCTTGTTCAGAGTAAATCCTCTCATGGAAGGTTTTGCTAATCTGAATAAATTCAATTTCAAAATCCTTCCTTGATCTAAGCTTGCTTAAGCTCTCACCGAGGCCTAAGGACCCTGAGGGTCAATTCCAATAACAAAAGATAAGAAAAATCTGCCCTTTCTCATATCTCCTTGCAATACACTATAAGCTGTTACCTCACTGCAAAAAATCTTTAGGTTTAATGAAGTCGCCTTTTGATACTTTTTAAGGATGAAGTTCAATGTTTCCCACCCCGGTGCATGTCTGCTCAGCATGCCACCCAGGACCAATGTCAGGGGACCTGGCTGGCTCTGCCTGGAAAAGGAGGGGTCCTGGAAATCACCATGCCGAACTGCATAGCCCTAAGGAAGGAGCAGAAATGAAGCTTTAGAAGTTGAATTTTCTGGCGCGTTGCTGCTGTTTCTTTTTTTTTTTTTTTTTTTTTTTTTTTTGGGGGGGGTGGTATGATTGCTATCAGGTTAGACAGCTTGCAATTCTTTTAGCTGGAGAAGCTGATGGATTCTCTCTTTGACTTTCTACAGATTCTCATTTATGACTTTTTAAAGCAGAGAAGAAAATTTAGCTCAAATACTGAACAAGTTCTGCAGCTGTCGGGTGATTCTCTCCTGCCGTCACTGTACAGGTGTGCTTCAGTTTAGACACCCATTAACTCCGAGTGCTCCACATATGTTCTGAAAATGAAAGATGTAAACAACATTTGTGTTACTTCTCTGCCAAAGAACTCTCTGTTCCACTTCCCTTTTAGTTGAGCTTTTTGTGTTAAGCAGTAGTTGATATGAAGACTGTAAGACCTCATCTTGTTGCACAAACTGGACAAGTAATGCAGAAATCCCCAAAACTGTAGCTTCTGAGTAGCATCAGACAGTCATCAGGCATAAACTGACTGTGACAGGCTAAGCTGCTTGTACCTGATGGATTTTGGAAAGCCTGTCTCCCGAATTGCTTCCGTAGTGGCAGTTAAACTTTGATAAAGGAAGTGCCGGAAGGATTTGGTTTCTTGCTCGTGAAGGAGATGTTGTGTCACAAAATGGGATTCCAGATCGTGGAGAAGGCAATGAATGCAGGCTGTGAGAGAGAAAAGGGAGCCTTATGGTCAGAGCCAAGAGCCTTCAGGTGGCCGTGACTGGCTTTGGGCCAGGAGGACTTCATGGAAGTGAAAAATCTGTCATCTCCCCCTGAAGCTGTTAGAAAAGTGAGCAGGCCGTAATGCTGGATCTGATCTGAGGTTAGCTAAAATAAGCAAATGGGAAGGCCTAACCATCTCTGGTACGTGAAATGAAATGTGCTGCCATTTTGTTTGGCTCAGTGCTGGAGGAAGGGCGGGGGTATGATCAAGATGGAGCTGCATGTTCCTGGGCCTGAGTTTATTATTATTCTGAAATCATTTGTGCTCTGTTGTTACAAGTCTGGGTTGTTTTAGCTTGGTCAGATGGGGCGGTGGTGGTGTTTGTGCTCAGGAGGAGGGATGGCTCTGCTCAGGGCCCAGCTGCGAGGCTCTTCCTCTGGACCCCTGGTCACCCTGCCCCTTGAGGACAGGCCCTTGGGCACTCCTTGGCTGCTTGGCAGGCAGGAGGAGCTAATAGATGTGTGCGATCATGTCAAAGGGCTACCCTGAGAATTAATTATTTGTCCTGTGTGGAAGAACAGAGGGTCTTCAGGGGGAAGCCCTGGAAAATTGGGGTCTGGCGAGAGAAGAGAATAGGGAGTTGTAAGGCTAAAGAAGAGAAGAAAACCACATTGAGTAGGCTCCCACTAGATTCCTGTGGGATCCCTGGGAAGGGGTCATGTAAACATTCCTGTACTGGAGTTGGGGTTTTATATCACGCTTGTTGTCTAGCTGCCAGCTCCATCCTGAACATCCGTGCTGTTCTGGCAGTTCTGCCCTTCACCTTTTTTGTTTGAACTCCCCAGATCAACTCTGTTTTCCATAGCCAGAGATGAACGAATGGTATTTGGCTTAACACGCTGCTCTCTGGAGGGAGAGCTCCTTGGATGTGACTGCTTACAGGAGCAGTGGCAAATACCTACGAGTAAAGCATGATGTGCAAGGTTGGACCCCAGCATCAAAATTCACTCAGGGATTGGTCTCGTACATTCACTGACAGCACCCCACTGTTGCGCCAAAGGTTAGGTGGTGGCATTTTTATTTATTTTTTTAAAATTGCATAGTTATGTCATTTCTTTCCGCCTGCTGAATTTAAGGAGGAAAGCCTTTTACAAGGAAGAGGATAAAGCGATAGATACCACAAGGATAACGCAGTCTGTTTGGAAAGAATCCCATGTGTTAAACATGCAAACATAGTACTTGGTTGTAGCAAATGGCATATGAGCGTGTACTATAGGTGGAGTAGGTCAGCACAGCCACCCATGTAGTAATTTAGTATATAACACTCACTTGCTAGTTTGGCAAAGCGGGGACCTAATAAGTTTCACAAGATCCAGATTTTAGTTTTAGCAATATGGATCTTTTTCTTTACATATTCATTAATTTTATTATTTCCCTTACTTTATTAGTTCCTAAAGGAATATAGTGGAATATAAAGGAATTAAATATAGTGTATGAAACTGACTTCTGTCTCTGCAAGTATCAACTTTAACTTAGATTTAGGTCTTAAAGCAGTTCCTTGGAGCCTACAGATACTTGTGTTACATGTAAAATTATGTGCTGTGACAGATGGCGTTACCAGTTATTACACAGCATAACCAACTATTCCATGGACTGGATAAGTTGTTGTAAGTCATGCTTGTTGTCAGAGCCACAACTCCTGGATTCGTATCATTATACAAGAATATCAGAAATATCAGATTTCATTTAAAAAGATCAGTCTTCCTGGAAGCCGAGAGAAAAGAGGACAACAGTGATTTAAATACATTAGAAATGCTTAACTTGGAAATTCAAATAAAAATAAATTGTGGGTTTAAAAGCAGATATAAAAAGAAAAGGATGGATTTCGGTGTTTGAAAGCTTTGCATTTAGTAGACCAATTCATGCTTGTAATTCACGTAGCATATTGTCCCAAGTTCCAAAAGTTATTTGACAAGTCATTGTAAATAAATTGTGATACTTGACAGAAAATAAAGATTTAAATAGGAAGGTATCATTGATTGATAGTGGAGCGTGTGAGTAATGTAGCTAATGTTCCTACATCCCATTTCAGTCACTGTTTCTAATTCCTCAAATTTTGGTAATATTTGCTTTGAGACCGTTACATCTGCTGTGCTTGCCTTATTGATCATGCGCTTGCCTCCACGTTTGTTTTGCTACTCAGCAGCCTGAGAGTGACAGATAGTGTTGTTGGGTTGGTTTTAGTTTGTTTGTTTGATAAACTTCATTTAGGTTTTTAGATTAAACTTTTTTTGATGGGATAATTACTTCCATAGTCTATGGTGCATGTACATTAATGTCTTTAAGAGTTTTTTTCGTGCCACGAAATGTCTTTGTTAGATATACAGAGCAGTTACTAGTGTAAAGCAATCAAATTCAAGCTGTAACATTTCTACAGCATCAGTTTTGTTTTCCAATTTTGAGATGAATGTGACAAATTAAAGGAAGAAAATGGTCCTGTCTTGAAGTTGAAAATCTCAGGAAATGCCCTGAAGCTTGGCTTATACACAGCAAAAATCGCACTGCGGCTGTATCTACTGAGTTTTGTTAATTCTTGTGCAGACACAGGCAAGTTATTTACTTTTTTTTATTATTATTATTTGCAAATCTGTCTGGATTGAAAAAATATCTACAACAATAAGGTGAGGCAATAATGCAGACAAACAGATGTAGAGCTGTTTCTTGTTACCAGTATTCATAGTATTTGCTACAGGCATGCAGATGAGATGCATAAAGTTCCTATAATGGTCATTGCAAAAAGAGGGTAACTGCTGATTCAGATTGCTGAGATCTGATGCCTTGATGGGATCAAGATTATCACAGATAATACTTTTGTACTTTGGCTATTAGCAATTTTCAAAGAGCAAGGTAATAAATAATGGCAAGTTAAGAGTTCACTTTCTGGCTTCTCTTTCTGGACAGATAAGAATGTGTGTTTCTATTTCTAAAACTTCTGATGTGTACGACTAGTTGTTCAAAGAAGTCATCGCTTAATAGAAAATGTTTCCCATTGTATTTATGGCAGCATCACGCAAAGAGGTGCGTGATTTTTATCTCCCTCCATCAGTTGTATTGAGCTTTGAGTCAAGGGAATGGACTAATTGACTTTTCAATCTCCTTAGAGATTGAAGCTCAGAAATATATATTTTTTATTATTGTTTTTTCTAGTCCCCAGCTCTTGGAGTCATATAATTGCAAAGAAGCCTTGTTTCTTTTTTTTTTTTTTTCCCATTTAAAAGTATGTTTTTGTCTTGAATGTGATAAGATTTATTGAATATGTCGTAAGGTTTCAAAAATCTTATCATTTTGAAGCCATTCTCTATGTTTTTTTTTGTTGTTGTTGAATGTTTAGAGTAGATGACACCATACTGTTTGCAAATAGATTTTCATACTGTTTTATCAGTTCTGTTTTCAGATAAAGGTAGCATAGTATGGTAGAAGGGTTGCAGCACTGAAATGTAAATCATTTCTTCTTCTTCTTTGGCTGGCCAAAGATTTGATGCAAACTAGATGGTGAAAGGAAGCCGAAGACCTGCACCTTGGGAGGCAGGCTACATTTAGTACTTCTCTGCTGGTATAGAGAAATAACAAAGTATTAGAAGAGCCCTGCAATGTTCATCATAACACTGAATCGACAGAGTTGTTTTTTAAAAGCTACCACAAACTCATTCAGATGCTGTGTATTTGCTGTGTAAAACTTGTTGCCTTGTACTGCCTACAATAGTGCTGCTCTTTTCCTAAAACCATATTATGCTCACACTTGCGTGTTAAAGAAAAGGATCTGTAAATATAATGGGCTTCTCAGTGTGTGCTGCTATAGTGGTGTAACTTATGGGTACAGAACAGATTTATTTTCAGCTTAAACCTTCATGCATTCCTATTTCCCCGTGAACTTCCCTTCAGGAGCCCTTCAGTGGCACTGTAAATCCATGCATTTTTCCTTGAGACCCCAAGTACTTGAATTTTCCTTGCATATTCCCACAAAGTTCTGTTATTTGGAAAAATCAGCTGGTGTTAATCCTGAAGAAAATGAGACTTGCCTATAGCTTCCAGTGCATCTTAGAAGCTGGTTGTTTCTTTGCAGCCTTCTTGGACTTACAATGTCACTTTTACCCCAACTTCTTTCTCCCTGTCCTTTAGTTGTTGTGGATTCCTGGGGTTCTTTGGAGATCTTGGGAAATCACAAAGGCCTGATCCTCCCTAGAGGTCTTTGAATTATGCATAGCTACCTTACTCCTGGAAATCCACCTTCTCTTCCATCCCTAATGAAATTTAATTCCTTCTCTGTGACATCCTCTCTCTGTGGAAATTCACATCCTATTTCTAGGTCACAGCAGATTAAATTCACTTTCCCCTTACCACATGTGAAAGGGAAGCAGTGGTACAAGCCTGGTAGTGTCAGGCAGCACCCAGAGCCCAACCAAAGTGACTCTGCCGGACCTGTGCTTGCGGCTCAGGGTGATTTTCATAATTAGCACTGTGTTAGAAGGGTTTGCGTTGACCTGATCCTGAGGAATCAGGAATAGTACTTTTCTTAATCGTTTTTTTCTCTCTCAAAAAAAAAAAAAAAAGAGTACTGAAGTTCATCCCATGGGCTTTACCAGTTCACCACCGCTCGAGTCCTGTGAGAAGGGTTTGCATGACAAGCAGAGTGGGTAATACATGAATAGGAAGTCTAGTTTCCGTACTTGTCTTTGGCTGAGCTGAACGGTAGGCTAGAAAGATTTCAGGCTTTTTTTTCTGTTTCTTTTTTTTTTTTCCCTGATTCTTTTATTCTCTGTAACTTCTGTCAGAGAAATCACCCACAGGAACAAAGGTTTGCTACAAGTGTCATTCAATTTGCTAAGAAGTCAGGCTTCTACCAGATGTGTACATCCCGTATGATAAACATTCGAGAAACAGCGAGAGCGTGTACAGCATTTAACTCAGGTCTCTTCTCAATGCACAACAAATTCTGCATAATAGCGACCCTTTCATTTTTCCCCTGTAATCGGTGTTTTGTTTTTATTCTATGAAAAATTTTTATGTGCGAACTCGTTCTCATCTTGTAGATTGAGATACCATTATCCATTTCCTTTGTTTTTTTTTTAGTTATTCAGTTCCATGTAAAGACTTCGGTATTTATGGATGTGCCAGAAATTAATATCGAATGATGAAATTTATATTGACATTATTAGCTTCTTGTATCACCATTATGATTTATGGGGGTAGGAAACTTCTCTGTGTATTTCCTTGGATACCTCTGACATGACTTGTGGGGTTTCTCTTCGTTTTGTAGGATATAATCTATAGTTCTACAGTGGTATTTGACCAGGATGATAAGTTAAACTTATGGTCAATGTTAAATTTGTGTGCGCGGAAAAGATTATTTATTTATTATTAAAAATACAGTGCTGAGACTGTCAGTGGAATAGGTTCTGATCTGTGCAAGATGAATTTTAAAGGGCAAACTAAGGGAGAGCATCAAACTGTTAAGTGTTTCAGATTTTTTCCTAAGCTTGCATGATTTTTCGTATTGTGTATCAGATAGGGTATGAAATCAGGTATTTGAACTTGATTTGAGTCTTGAACGGCCATTTATGAGCAACAGTTTCCAAAATCTTAAAAGCACTTTTTGGTAAA
The DNA here is from genome assembly GCA_011074415.1 of Stictonetta naevosa. Taxonomy (NCBI): domain Eukaryota; kingdom Metazoa; phylum Chordata; class Aves; order Anseriformes; family Anatidae; genus Stictonetta; species Stictonetta naevosa. The sequence continues at coordinate 1,521,606 of CM021701.1, read as the reverse complement.
GATCTTTGAGGCAATCGTTTTTCTTGGTCTTGAAAATCTGGAGGCTTGCACGTGGACATGGGAATATTGAAGTCAGCTTCTTGATGACTTCCCCTGAAAGAATCATTTTGAATCTTTTCTGAAGTGATGCTATGAAACGTACCGGCATATTCATAGAAACTAACTAGCAAGATTTGAAGTAGTTTCTGATACATATATATATATATGTGTGTGTATATATATATAGAATTGTAGTTGTTACAAGGGAATGTTTACATAGATGTCGTGAGAGTTTCAAGAAAAAAAAAAAAAAGAAAAGAAAGGAAAGAAGGGGAAAAAGCCCTTACGTAGCTGACAGCCCGACAACTTTGCATATGTGTGTTAACAGGAGAATGTGCTGTGTTTAGGATGAATGGAGAAGCGGGCCTAAATGACTTTCAGATTAGCTGGAACAGATGGAAGGGTCACAGTTGAACAACTTTACACAGCAACATAAAGGCAATGTTCAAGTGGAGTTCATTGCCTCTGACAGATACTGTCAATCAAACGGGAGTCTCAGTTAACCAGCAGCCTGTCCTTTTAAAGATTAAATTCAAAAAAAAAAAAAAAGTATTGTGTTGTGAGGCGATGACTGGAGTTTATCTGGTCTGTGTCAGGCATAAACACCACCCTGAGTGACTAACGTTTTCAAATAAAGCACAATAGGTTGCGGATATTTTGAAGACAAGCAGGTTACAGGCTACATTAAGAGGCAGGACTATGATATTATTTCTGCAAATGTGTAATCTGGGTCGTGCTTTCCAAGGGCGTCCATCAGGTTTTGGTAGTTACGTATCTCTCGGTGATTTCCAGTGTGTCGAAACTGAAAACAGCCCAGGCAGCGTAACGCATATGTGCGTGCAGAGAGGGGCACGAGTTAGGACGGGAGAATGCAGGTGGGTGTGGGCATCAAGAGGAAAAGAAGAACTCATTTTCTTAGTTGGAAAATGGGCACCTGGAAACGCTTTCCATATGAAGTTTCTGTCTCAGGCAATGACACGCATACTACTTCCTTCCCTCTTTCCAAATAACTGAGACAGATGCAGTAATGAGGGTCCCTTGAAAATCTGTATGTATCCAGAAATAAAGCTTAGTTATACAGCTGCCTCCAGCTCAGTGGAAAAAAAGACATTTCGAAAGCAACAGCAGATGAAGCGAAGCAAGAATAGTTTCTTGCAGATCAAGATGAATGTCGCACACTTTAGATCTTTGACTGCAAAGAACCTTCCAGGCGTAGACTTTTTCCAGCATCATCTTTCTTGGTATTTCATTTCTTCAGACCCTTCTGTAGACTCACGTCAGGAGACCAGGTGTCAATGAGATGTATTATTTGCATGATCTCTGATTGCAGCTCTAAGTGTTTGTGAAAGGAGTATTCAGCTCTGGGAGGCACCTGATCCTAGCTTTATCCTCAGCAGCTGGCTCACTCAGAAAAACTGTGCTTAAACAACAGTGTAGACCTTATAATGATCAATGAAGTAAGCATGTCTTGTTTACATAAAACAAATAGTGTAGCAGCGAATTCTTGGTGTTTTAGTAGAGATCTAGGCCAAAGTAATAATTCTTATTAGCCCCGTGAATTCTCCTTTTTGGATATAACTGTCAGAGTGACAGATTTGGTAGGCAAGTCTGAAATTTCAAAAAGTTTTTTTTTTAAAAAATCTCAAAAGTTAATAGTAATTTAGGAGCTAAATTATTAGTCACTAGCCTCTCTCAACGACCACTTCAGCTATTTCTATATTTTGTGGCTATTTTGAATCAGCTTGTCTCTAGCAGATGGTGCTGTATTTGATGACTATTTGCTTTGTTTCACATTGACGACAGCGACAGTGCTTTCAGTCTCTGTTTTGAAGGAACCATGTCATCTCCTCTTCAAGAATGTGTTTTTTTGCAATAAGTGCAATTATTTTGAGGATTTCAGGAGTTAAAAGAGGAGGAGGATGCTAGTGAGGCTCTTGTGTTCTCCTGAGGGCACCCACTCGTGGCTACTGTTAGAGACCAGATACTGGGGTTGGGGTTCAGGAATAACCCAGTCTGTAATGAGGCAGGGAACTAAAAAGTAAAAGAGTCTGTCATGGCAAATATCAGCATAGTCTGGACCCTGCAAACAATGCTGCAATAAAAACAAATCCAGAGCATTGAAGTGGTATTGAATAAAGAGGGTGTTGTATTTCGTTTCACCAAGACTGCATCTGCAAATCCCAGTACCATGTGGCTTAGCAGTACGTCAGACATTTCACACGGACTCATTCCAACACGGAGTGCCAGCAGGTGCCCAGCTGTTAACAGTATGTAGCTTTCTGCTCTCCTGCAGGTACTGGCTAAAAACTTGGTCAAAAATTTTCAAGGGAAAATCGAGCTTTTGCTCTTTTGTTTGCTTGTTTTCAGGTTGAACATGAGTTGACGAAAAATCAACAGTTTTTTGTATTTGTTGTTTTTTTTTTTTTTTCCAGTTGTGAAAAAACTTCTTGATTATGATTCAGGTATTGATTTAGAGCTCGGGCATATATGCAGCTTTTATTTTGGTAAATTTCCTTGTAAAAATGTGAAAAAAAATCATAAATGAACTATGGATCTTTGGTAACTTAGCTGAAGAACTATTATTCTGTAGAAAACATTTGTACGAGCATAAATGAATGGCATAATTATTTCTGACCTTTGTCTCATGATCACTGTTTGGCCTTTGTCCTATTAATGAAATGAGAAGTAATTTACTTAGGCAGGTGTGATGGCTGATTAAAATCAAACAAAAAAAAAAACCTCGAAGTGTTTTTCACAACATTTAGCATACTACTATAATTTTAATATGCTACAGGAGATAGCTTATTTAATTGTGAAAGCCAGAAAAGATAATTTTTCCCAATATGCATAGCATCAAAAAACACATATTAGTCTTTCACCTTCTTTGACTGCTAAAGTCTAAAAACACACGAGTGTTACAATTCAGGAAAATAATGAAATCGGGCAATTAGTTTCTTCACCGTTAGCTGCACTGTCCTCATTAATTTTCCATCTTCCCATTTACAGTGGTAGCTAAGGCTTCTTAGAGTCTGAGGTTGTTTGTGAAGTTCAGGGGTCGCTCGTTTTTTTAGTGATGGTTTCTAGTGATTTTAACTAAGCTGTGATTACGCTCAAGGAGTATAGCAATCTAGAAAAACTCCATGCGTTTGTAATATTCTACATACCTGATTGTTCCTCTAATTTATTTTGGTGTAAACACATTGACTTGAATTATTCCTGCTTGACATGTTTAAATAGAGCAAAGAATCAGACTGCACATAGCTTTTGAGCTTGTTCAAATGAGAATCAACTTCTTTTATCTATAGATCACATGGAAGTAACGAGAATTCAAAAAAAAAAAAATGAATGCTAAAATAAGGAACTAGATATTGAACCAGGAGGACGTTTAACTGTGAGAAAAACTAATGTGACACATTCTCTCTTTTATTCTGCACGACACTGGCCTTATTAATCAGACAAGCAAGCTTTGAAAACAAACAAACATCCAAACAAAGAATTGCAGAGAGAAAGCAAAGCACCCGTTTTCCATTTAGATTCTCTGACACAGCATGAAAACAAACTGGGCAAGGATTAATAAATGATCCCCAGATACGTCACTGAAGAGTCTTGTCTCGGCTGCAAATAAAAACAGCCATGTCATGCATCCCTTTATATGTTCATTAATGGATCACAGTTCTGCTTTTTGATATAATCGGGACAACTGGGCAAGATGCTTAACAAATCAACTTTTGTTTGGTCAAAGTTTTAACCTTCTCGATGGCTGCCGGTTTAGCAGGGTTTCTGTTGCTCCTTCTGCTGTGTGTGGGTGTTTCTTTTTTTTTTTTTTTTTTTTTTTTTTTTTTTTTACAATCTAGGAATTGGCTTGAACTGGAGGAGAAGAGCTACCAGATAAGAAGTCTTCAGCTAATATAGTTTGTACTCGATCTGTCTTTATGGCTAAAGTTTTCCATTTTTCTCTTCCCTTTGCTTTGGGGTAGTGCCTGTCAGAGCACCAGTTGTGTTGTGGACAGCAGTGTTCATGCAAGTTGCCTTGCGTAATGCTGACCGTTGTCTAGCAAGTTGCCGCACCAACTCAGCAGACCAAGGAGACAGGCAAATGTTCAGGAACACACACAGAGGTCTTCTACTTACCTGAGAGGAGAAGGATCTTGGACTACTGCTTTGCCACAAGCTGTCGTATGACCTACAGAAAGTTACTTTTCCTCCGTGCTTCTTGTTTTCCCTCTCAATTGTATAGGTGATTCCTAAGCTGTTTGGCGAGCAGGCTGGGGACAACCTAACGAGACAGGACTCCTGTTACCTGCCTCTAAGTGCTGCAGATAGCTGGTGAAGCTTGTGCTGATGTTAACAATTGGAAGTGGGAAGGTAATTAGATACGTTGTTGCCCCTGCAGGTGTAAAATAGACACCTCTAAGTTTCTAGAGACTGATTTTTTTAGATTGAGTTTGATTTAGGTGTGATTGCTACACAAGCTATATAGCTTATTCCTTAGTCTTACCACAACGATGTCAAAACTACGGCTGTCTCTGAACAAAGGAAGTCCAGCCCATATTTTTCAAAGTCCCTCCAGTGATTTCAAAGGAACAAATGATGCTAGGTCCGGTGAGAGACCCTGCTGGGTCTGGAGGGGTTACACCCCTCCCATGGAGCATAATGTATGTCTGAGTGCATGATGTAATGCTGCAGGGAGGGTTGCAGTGAACATTCCCTCTCTGGAGCTAGCAAACATACCGTATGAATGCGAGAGGAAGATTTAATCAGCAAAGCCTTAGGTTGTTCGATTATTATAGGTGTTAGGCACTTAAAACCTCCAGCAAGATGTAGAGAACAGTTTACATAAATCACATTGCTGGGACTCTGTGCTTGCCTGGTTTTGAAGCATTCCTCTCTGGGAAGGGGTTTCCTCCCAATTCAGTCTTTGCCTGTTTTATTTCACGTTAGGAAATGCACTCTACACTAAGAGTGTTGCAACAAGAGATCGGGGAGTTTGTGATGCTAAAATGTCCTGAGGACAGCAGCTAAAATGTTGCTTTGCCCACTAATTCAGTGGCTGACCAGCAATTAATTGCTTGAGCACCAGCATTATTTTCCACAATACAGGACATGAAAGAAAATACCGCTCTTGCCCCTGTTGTGAAGAGTTGAATGTTTTGAAGACAGTGAGTACCATATAGTAGTAGCAAAAAGGAATTGCAGGATTGATCTCATTCGTGGTAAACCGGCAATACCCGTTACACATGAAATGTAGGTGACCAGAAAACAGATTAAATTATGCAGACATCTCTTTTTTTTTGTTGGGGACATACACTGACTGTGATGCCAGATGCACAAATCTTGACTTCTCTGTTGAGCTACTAATCCCTTTTGTTGTTTATTTTTTACATGTTCGTTGATGGCGTGGTGGTCAGGATTTTGAAATATGATTGAAGTGCTCTTAGAAAGAGAAATTATGTTTTGGTTCCAGAGCGACCCAATTTGTTTTCCTTCATTGTTAGCTTTTAGAAAGGACTTGGAAAATCAGAATTATTGGATAAATAATGCCTGGAAATGGCAAAGCTTTCCTGTCGCTCTACTGACAGTGATTCCATGTATATTTGTAAAGCATGTCCTCACAGGCAGTAAGTAATTTTTACATGCCCCACGGAAACGTTATTTCATTTTTGTAAGAAGCTCTTATATTGGTTTATCTGAAGTTAGGGCATTGTTCAGGGTCATTCTGAACAAGGCACATTTGAGTATGCAAGATTTCGCAGGCAGGTGGGAAAATTAGATGTCACGCCAATCCCACCCTCATGAAACGGTATTTGTCTTGGGAATAATGACAACAGGATTTCACCCGTTAAAGGAAAGCTCAAATTTTAAGGGTTGTGTGCATTTGCAGTAGTAATGAGTCACCCAAAAAAGCGCAAAGCAAACAGACGTATCATAAAGCACCTTTTGCTGGAAAGCGCAATGCAGCATCCAGTAGAGACCACAAAGCGCAAGTGTCTAAAAGCAGAGCGTGGTCTCTCGGTCACTTGCACACGCCAGCGTTACTGCAAGTGCCTTCACCTGCAGAAGAAAGCACATTCCTCTCGTGGAGGGATGGCCCCGTTTTCTTCCCTTGTTCCACACAGAGCCTGGGGTT
>CM021701.1:1482940-1510440 GCA_011074415.1 Stictonetta naevosa | reverse complement strand
TTTATTTTCCTTTTTTATTTTATATTTTTTCCCCTTTTGACTTTAGTGTCTTAAGGGATATAAACTAGACTTCTTCACAATAACTTATTTCTCCTTTGGGTGGAAGGATCTACTACTTTCACACGTTTAGGTTAAATGTCCCGATTAAAGGTACTTAAAAGTGATTGATAATACGTCCTCAGAAAACAAATACAAAATCAGAGGCAGTGGCAGAGAGAGGTCAAAGGCAAAGGGCCGGTGGAGGTGAATGTGGTCAAGGAATAGGGGATGATAGGCAGAGGAGGCTGCATGAATGTGTGTGTGTAGGGATGTGTTCTGGGGAAAACTTTCTGTTGGATTGCCTGTCTGCGTTTTCAGACCATTCTGCTGCCATACCAGAGCTTTTTCCAGACTTCTCTACATAACTCCTGGATAATACATGTGAAAACATGTTAAATCAATACTGTACATCACTGTGCTATCTTGCATACTGAACGCCGTATTGCCATTTAGGAAAAAAAAAATTACATAGAATTTTCCTTGCCATGAAATTTCTGCTGCTTAAAGTAATAGCGAAATGAGATAGGTAAGTCAAGGTGTTGCTTGTTATGGTTTTATATAAGCATACTACTCTAATTGGGAGTCTAATTATGAGTTTGGGAGGCAAGTTAGGCGGGAACTGTGGGCTCGATGCACTGGATTGGAATGAGAATGAAGTCAAATACGGCTGTTTAAATCGTAGATCTGATGAGGATCTCACAATGAGGATTCTGAGAAAGAGGATTTTCAGTGAGAGAGCAGACCCCAAGGGGAAGACATACAGCTTCGGTGAAATTACTGGATGCAGAGTTCTGCTTTTTCACTGTCCAGACACATAAATCGAACTGTGGAGTTCCTTTGGATGTAGATGTAGAAACATGGAATGAGGCAGTACCTTTGATTAAAGAAGTTATTCACTGTCTCTGTGAAACTGATACAATGGGTCTGTCTCTGTGGTAAATACTGTTTGTCCAACAAAGCCTTTCTTGGATAATTTGCATTAGCTTGTGCTGAAGTATTTACCGCTATTCGTGATTTTTAGTAGCCCAAATACTGCAAAAGTGCTCGGATTACATGGTAATAAACTTTATCTCAGTGTCCAAATGAGTGCAGATGTTCAGCCACTAGTCTTGCATCTCATCCATTAAAAATATCTGAAATAGCTTTTCAAAGTGAAAGCTTTTTTTAAGGCAAAAATAAAGGCTGTCTGAGAAGATGACAGAGGGAGAAAGCAGCCTGCATACCAGCATCACAAAATATACTACAACTGGTTGGAGAGCAATCTTAAAATAAATGCAGCATTTGTACGTAGTCCACAATATTAAAAGTCTTCCCCCTCCCCCCCCCCCAAGGCAGTTGTAACTATTATTTTATTATTTTGTGAATAAAATGTGAAATATTTAAGTTGACAAGCCAGAGGAAAAACAAAACAAACCACCAGAAGCTTTGGATGCTCTCCACAGTAAAATTGATTTCTAAAAGTCTATTTTATCAAAAACATGCCTTTCAGACTACTTGGCCAACTTGCACATTATGAAAAAGATGTTTTGTAGACACTAACGTAGAAAAAAATTGACTGCGCTAGCAAGTAACTATACGTGAAGTCAAAGTTTGTGTTCCACATGTTTGATAAATTCTGAGTATGAGAATATTTATATCTAGACTGTAAGCCAAGCTGGGTTTTGCAAGACTGTAGTTACAATAATTCAAAGATATTTTTAGATATTTGTATCTATATATATATTTACATGCATATATAAATACAAAACATGAACTTTGGAAATGTCTGACCCTAGGACAGGCCCCATACTCGGCACAAGTATACTATACTGTTGGAGATAACACCTCTCAGATGAGAAATATTTAGATTGCAGTCTGTGGGGTTATTAAAGACCATGTTCTCCCTTTTTGTCTATTACATATATTAATCATGTCTACCTAATTATTTCTCAAGTGAAATCTTCATTGTTGCTTCAGCTGACTTGTTCGGGCTCAGGATTTTATTCTATACGCGAGTGACTCTAAATTGTTTCAGTGAGGGACCCTCTTTGCAGCTTAGATAGCCTTGGGTGCTGATGTGATGGACGTATTATGTGAAAAATATTTCTCACAATCCAAATGAGGTAAATAGAATCAGAGGTAAGAAGCAGGAAGTATGTTCAAGTTTACTTTTTTATATTGTGAAATTAATGTTGCTGAAACTTCTTGTAACCTGCCAAAGCACATTAAAGATTAAATCTGCAGGTTTAAACTTTAATGAATCCCTTAAGAAATTAAGAATTTTGTATGTACCAGTGAGTACAATGCCTTTTCGATCTTGGATTTGGATCTTGGATTTCTTAGTAGGGGTGCTTTAAAATTTAGTTTATTTCTTTAGACAAATTGCTCGTATTTTTCATTCACCTCACGTGAAACCTAACTCAATAATCAGAACGGTATTTATGAAACCGATCACATCCTTATTCGTCCTACTCTCCTAAATCTCACTGAAAGAAATGAAAAACTAACCCTTTTTTGCTTGCTGTTGCACAAAGCTATGCAAAGACTGTGTGCGTGACGGGTGTAACAGTTTGAGCTTTGACTTTCTGGAGTGGTGAGTTCAGTTGTCCCCATTTCTGTTCTACGTTGCACCAAAATCTTTCTGGCCCAGAACTTTATGCAAATTGACACAAAATTATACCCTGTCTTCCTAATGTCTGAATTTTGCCTTGTGGTCCACATTTTCTAAATATAACATGTAGAAGGAGCAGAGCAAGGAGAGTTGCAAGAGAAGGACAAGGTCAGAAAGTGAAAAGAACATGGAGCTTCCACACTGCATCAGGTTTAAACTAAATGCAGCCATCCCTGCTTTCTGCCATTGTCTGCCGTCTTGCTCCTGAGGCAGTTGGAGTTTATTTGAACCTAGTCCATCACACAAATAAAGACAGCCCTCATATGTTAAAGAGGTGTCGAATAACTATTTGCTGCTTCTAACCACCTACCAGAGAAGATCTGGGCTCTGCTGGCCTCCTTCCCCCGGAATAAAAAGGGGTGGATGAGGGTATATAAAAATACATGCACATAGACCTTCTGCATCCTGCTTTGTCGGCACTTGACACACTAATACGCTCCTGTCATAAACTATCTGCAGTCAGGACCAAGGGAAGCTGAGAAATAAATACTGGACTGAGGAAGTTTTTTGCTTATGCTTGCAGAACCCATTACTGGTCCAACAGCAGAGCATAGATGAGGACTTCCTTGTGTTGGTTCACTACATTATTACAACTTTATTTCATAATAATGGGCTGCAGAAAATAGATGAAGAGTATTTATCCTATCTAAGACTGATGTTTGCATTATACAGAGAAACTGCGGAGCAATAGCTTGGAGAAGAATCTCTTCTGACTTAGAGATATCAAAATATGTTACGTATCATTCTTTTCAGGGCTACTTCAGGCTTCAGAAGAATTGCCACTTTTGCAGTCAAATCCAAGTAACATCTGCTCTATGCAACCAGTCAATATTGTGGAAAAGTTCAAAGAATGAAGATCATTAGTAGTGTCAGCTTTACAACCAGAAGGTAATGGCATTAAAGTGAGCAAGTATAATACCCAACAATACCAAGCTCATTAACCAGTGATTTATCATGATGAAAAGACCTGTTTAACCTTTAGTCTTCACATGCTTTCTGTTTTTAACAAAAAGACCTATTATTTCTAGTTGTCAAGTGATAATTTGTGGGTTGTTAAAGGGATGTATTAAATTATACTTTAAACGATTATACACAATTACACAAATATTACATTTGCATTAGGGTAAGTGGAAGATGCGATTTTTTTTTTTTCCCCTCTCCTTTTAATTCTGTTCAGTCACTTGGAAAGTAAAATGAAGGCATTATATATATTGAGGGCATCAATACATAACTTTCAAGCAAGTTAAATCAAGTCTGATGTATGCACAAAGTGACAACTGCTTCACAGAAGCAGCAAAATCCACAAAATATTTTGAGGGCTGCATATGCTAGTGCAGGAAACTTGTTATTGCCTCTGAATAAACAGGTGCCTATAGGTGACAGTCTTGGAAAATCGTGTTTCCTTCATCCGTCTGCTAGGATATTTCACTAGCTTAATTCAAATTTTCTTGGAAAGGAAACACTGCTGATTCTAGACAGCTTTGCCTGTTGCCATTTAACCTTGTCTACAGCAAATCTGCCAGTACGGTTTATTCTGACCTACAACATCTGTGCCTTACCAGCAATAAGTCTCTCTGAAAATGTCAATTGTGACAAATTGTGCCAAAAGGTATTGTGGCTTTTGTGATGTAGACAAACGCCCATCAAGGATTGGAAAGACCAAGAGGCTCGTTTCAGATCTCGTTAGATCATTTGCGATCTGGTTCAGGTTGCAGGTCGCTTGGAGCACTGTGTCATCTACTGTCTAGTTTCCCACTTATTCTATTTAACCATTTTGTTCTCTCTCCTTAGCATAATATAAGGATTAGTTCTTAACTGATGCAGTAGTTCTTCACGTATGTCTGTAGACGAAGAGATGCTAGAGGCATAAACTAACGTGCAAGAGCAGGTAAAATGTAGTGATTGTGGACTCCACAGCTGTTTTTACAACTATCTTTTGAATGTTGTACACAGTTTGTACTGAAAATTCACATACACATTGAATAAAACTAGTCAGCTTCTAAGAAGTTAGTAGTAACAAGACTGTTTTTTTTTTAATGTGGTAGTAGAGATACCATATACAATATTCAAAATGAATGATGCAAAATCATTTTCTAATGTTTGAAGTGTTTTTTTTTAAAGTTTTCCTGATTTTTACAATGGGAAGACAGTGCAGTAATTTACAGATACTACCATATTTGTGACAGAGTTCTTCTGAAGTAGGTATGCAATCAATACCTTTGAAATGAGCAGCCATGTAGGATATGGTATCTCAAGATATATTGCTGTAGTCTTTGAGATAATATTAAGAGATCTAAATAAGTAAGTATCCTCTTTCTCTGCCTCTGTAAAGTACTAAAATATTTATCTTTTTCCTGCTGTGAAAATGTTTTAGAAGATTTTTTTGGGGGGTGGGGAATAAAACTTTGAGTGTTTCATTTTTGGTGATACTTATCCTCATTTCCTTAGTTACCATTTTTAGGTCCAGAGAATTTTTTTGTGTTGTATAACTGTTAACCAATTTTGCTGCAAAATAGTCTAAGTCGTCAAGAAACTGTTTGAAATGCTTGCTGCATTTGAGAAACAATTTTCACTGAAAATAAGCCATAGTGATCTCTTTTGATCCATCATTATGTGACAGGATACTTAGTCAAGATTTTGGAGATTTTTTTTTGTTTATTAATCCAGATTTTTCAGTATTCTCCTTGATATGGGAAAAGCAAATCCTTGTCTCCCTTCTACATAGTGACTGCCCTAAGCACCATGGTGTAAAACAATAGAGAAGGCAGGGGAGAGGAGGTGAGCTTCCCTTCTTTCTTGTAGGTGGTGTTTCACTGTATTAAATGAATATTCAGTGAGATAGGAAATGTAAAATAAGAATTGATGAGCCTCATGATTAAGACACTGGTCTCAGAGAATAGATACTTTGGATGCCAGCTTCAAAGGACCATTGACTTTTTAATGCATAATGGAATTGCATTAATATGAGCAATTGGCAATCACAGGTTATCCATATCATCATATTGTTTAGTAGTTGTAGTGCTTTCTTTAGAAGGCCTTCAGGGCCTTTCAAGAAAAGGAAGAATTTAAGCTGAGTCTTCTGAGTGACCTAACCACCAGGTTACCGAAGGGGCTGTAGACATATACCAGCATTTCTCTCAACACAACCTTTCCCTTTTGTCATCTCCCCCTCCACCCCCCCCCCCCTTCTTAAAATAAATGAAAAATATTATTCTGAAACATTTCATTTTATCTCTGAATATACGTATATATATTTTTAATGAAGAAGCTAAAAAAAAAAAAGTAAACTGTATTCTTTGTATCAGTTGAGCTGAAAAGTCAGTTACTTGCTTATTTGAGAGGATCAGGCTCCTAGCAGAAAAGCTTTTAGTATGAGGAATTCTCGGTCCTTTCCCAGCAGTCCTGTAGTAAATGTGGATCCTTTCTTCCTTGGGTAGAAGTACCTGATTTCTCTGGTTGCTGCAGGACTCAGCAGTTTGGGTGAAATTCAGGCCCCACAGGAATTTTGCCTTTGACTACTGCAGGAGCAGGGTCTCAGCTTTTGTCTTTCCTTTGCAGTTTGATAGTGAGGGGGAGGGTAGCAGGAGACACACAAGTCCCCAAAGGAAAGAAAGAAGCCAACTTCTATCTTTTTTTTTCTATTTTTTATTTTTCTTTCTCTCTTTTTTTTTTCTGTGCAGTTGTAAGATTTGAGTGATTGACTACAAGATGTTAAAAAAAAAAAAGGGGGGGGGGGAGGGATCTTTCTCCCTTGGTTTGCAGTTTTGCCCAAAACAGAGCGTTTATTACATTTTTGCCTGTGCAAAGGAACTCAAGATGCAAATAGGAATAAGCATAAATTTATTTTCCTTTGAAAATGTGGAAAATGATCAAATCTTATGTTTGAAAAAATTGTGAATGGTCCAGTTAACAAATCCTCACAGAGAGGAGTAAAAAAGCAAACTAGAAGAATTCGGCAAGTTTGGCTTTTGCATGCAAGTATTTGTAGTGCTCTGGTGGTGATACCAGATGAGTTTTGCAGCTGTAAGAAATATTTGCTCTTTCTGGGTTCAGTTTTGTGAGTTCCCAAGTGTCCTGTCTCTCATGGACCAGGCTGTTTCAGGGTATGTTATCTCAGAGATAACCCACATGTTGGAGTGCTTTCCTAAATCAGGGTTGAAATAAGCACCACTGAAGCCTGTGAGGAATTGTGGTGTAGGCGATGAGAAGCAGCATGGTGCCTGCAGTGAGATTACTCAACTAGAATGTGCTTGAAGCATCATCTGGACTTTTCTTCGGGGCTATCTATCCGGTTAGATGGATTTCTAATCATTTTGCAACACTGAAAAATGGATATTGTATGCTTATGCAGAAAAAAAAACAAAACACATAAATTACAGGAGTTATTTTGTTAGGTTGTTTTCAGTCTTACTTGCTCTAATAAGCCAGAAATGTACCATAAGCACATTTCTTTAGTAGTAACCCCCCCCCAGAAAATGAAAAAGATGGATATATGTGAAAGATACACAGTGCAACTGCTTTGAAAGAGGGTTTAAAAGCAGCCCAGCGATACGGCCAGAACGGGCTCAGCGGCTCGGCACATCGCGTGGTGTATATCTACATACACATTAAAATGCACTCAGTCTCAGAACGGGCTTTCTGCACTGCTTCTACCCCACTACACCCCCATTCTGTGCTGCCTAACAAAAGGTTTTCAACAAAAGAAATTCTTCCTGGTTTGTAAAACAGTTGTGTAAAACTTGGACTGTAAAGCCACAGTTGACTGCTTTAATGTGGAACAGTTGGGAGGGTGGGGAATCGCTGGCAGGTTGGGACAGGACACAGCAATGGTGCCCCTATTCTGTTGAGGGTCTACTTAGTCACACCACCTGCTCCCCCTATTCTTTCAAAGGCAAACCAGTCACGACAGTATGAACAGACGGATGTTTAGCCTCAATACCTTGGACACACGGCACCAGACGGAGCAAGGGGAGTTAAGAAAAGATAAATTAAGTGATCAATAAAGATAAGGGACCTGTTTAGCAGTAAATGGTGGGGACAGAGCCGGCAGAACAAGGGGTGAACGTGTGTTAAATAATGCAAGTGTGTGTTCAGCTAAACTCAAACTTTTCAAATCCATGTATTGTTCCCCAAAAAGCCTTTTTTTTTTTCTTTTTTTTTTTTTTTTTTCTCCAGCATTGGTTAATTGTGTTTTAGGTAGATGCAGTACAATGTCTGCAGGCACATACGAGCTCCCCAGACTCTCATCTCCTCAAAGTCAGCTGCACTCTTTGGCACTCGGCTTGAGTGCAAGGAAAGGGAAGAGAAAGGGGTCTGTGACTGGCGTTGAGTCAGTGACCTCTTTGCACCTCCTATCTTCCCTTTGGAAGGGAAAGTATAGTAAGGAGCAATGAAGTTCTGACAGAGAATAAATAACAGTGTTTGGACAGGTGATTGACAGGTAAATGATCCAAAACCACGGGCTTATTCTAACTGGCTATCAAACTCTTTGTCTCAAGGGCACTCCTCTTGTTCCGTCCTTCTGCTTAGCATAGTCAAGGTCTTGACTTCAGGCTTAGACTTCAAAGCATGAATGTGGTTTAATAGCAAGCAATGAAATCAACCTACCGTGTTGATTCACCTTTGGGGTTAAAAAGAATTCAGTTGAATAGCTGCAGAAAACTGTGTAGTTTTAGGTACCAGTGGTCTGCACCCCAGAAGAGGTTCTTCCAATCGTTGGTGCCTACGAAAGAAGCTAACGTTGTAAAGGACCACACATAGCCCAAAAGAGAGCTGCTTGGGGTTATGAGAACATCTCCTGTTCTCTTCTAATGGCCCCGCTAAAAGAGGTTCTTTATTCTCTGGGAGATTCAGTGCTGAGGCAATAAAACCCACTACCGTGATGCAAATGTCGGTGTGTGTTTCCGTGCTTCAATTACTCTGTGGCAGTAGCATGAAAAGGAGAAGCTACCTGGCATTTAGCAGGGAGAACGCTGGAGTAACTGTAGGCATACAGGAAGGTGATAGGATGTGTTGGAAGTTTATAACATTGCTGCTTTCAGGGCACTTGCTTTGTGTTTTCAGACCACCAGTATCACTCACTAACTCTGGAAGCTGCACTTAGTAATAATCTTGAAGTGTCGGCAAGCACCAGGTTCTGTGGGCTAGGACCTTGTGTCTGTCACAGCTATTACGTTGTGGTTAAAACCAAAATGACTTACCTGTTCCAGACGTGTTGCAAGAAAGGAGTGATTGGAAAAACCTTCAACTGCCAGTTTCCCACAGTTAACTGGACTGTCAAAATGGAGAGGTATGTGTGCGATTGAATTTCTGTGTCATAGGTAGTATCAGGAGAAAAAGCTAGTCGCCTGTTTCCAAGAGTTTTTGACTGTGGTTTGACAATTCATTTTTTGCATCCATATGAAAAAATCCGCTGATGAGAAGCTGTGGCCTGACAGGGTGCTCCTGAGCCCATACAGAATGAGCTTTAAACCTCCAAGAATTGTCCTCTTACAACCACTCTTATCAAGCTGACTGATATAGCTACCTTTTCTGCTTGTTGTTATCCTAATATGATTCAAGACGTTGTCGTTCTCTTTAAATTATTAATTGCCAGAACATGTTAGACTCTCCTGATTGCACTTCATCAAGTAGTTCATACGGGTCCTGTGGCCTCAGCTCCCAACCTTTGTCATTTTATTTGTGTATAATGCTAAAGCAATGAAATTGTACAAGAAATAGAAAAGCACTTCGAGGTTTTATGGTGACGCTTACCAAAATATCCCAGGAAGTGAACTTTGCCTTGAAGTGGTGTGATGGGATATAAAGCCCGTTTCTGTGCTACAGAGTTACATAGAAGTCCATTCCTTTTCACTAGGTAAAAGCAAACTCAGAGCCCTAGAAGTCATTGGTGAGGACTGTCACTAAAGGGACGGGGAAAAACAGTCAACTCAAAAAGAAGAATTTAATGAGCCATGGTGATTTGGTGATGGCTTGAAAGTGAAGCTGAACCTCAGCTGTTCTCTCTAGTGTCTAGTGTCATCCTGAACTGACACTTCGATTTTTCTTTTGGAGCTGAAATGATTCTCACTGAGTGTCCTCCCCAGCTGATCCTGAGCAGCTGCGGGGACTTGGGCAGTGGGAACACCCTTCCTGCAGGGAGGGAGGCCAGCACAGCTGCACGCAGACAGCTGTCAGCCTTGGGTGGCTCTCATCACTCGGTGAAGATGGAGGTGCCCTCCACAAACTGTCCCAGCACTTCATGTTGCAACACGTGCCTCCAGCCACCCTGCTTGTCTCCCTGTGAACCATTCATGGAAATAAAATGCAAGTCTGTGGAAATACTGGCTAGCTCAGATGAGGAGTTTTCCTGTGCCACCAGTAGTGTGCTACCACAGCCTTTCTCTGTTGGTCGCACCAGGTGCTGTGGGTTGCGATGTCAGACAGCTGTTTGAAGGCCCTGAGTGGTGCAGGGGCCCTTGATTTTCACCGTACACAGGTTTTACTGATAATGAGAATTCCAGCATAAGGATGGAAAATGAGGGTAACCCAGAGAATTAACCTTTTACATGGGAGCTGTGAGCCATGCTAGGGGCCTGCGTATCCACAGTAGCGATGGAAAGCTGAGTGAGTGCTTGGAGTTACTGCATTGCTTGGGGGAATTAATGGTTCTGGACCGATGTCCTTGATGCTGCTCTCTTGTCTTCTCCACCTAAACATTCTTCCCCTTCATGAGGCAGCAGAGCTTTCTTTTCATGTGAGTTCCTTGATGGCCCGCAGTTGTAGGGCTCAGCCATGCTTGAAGATGTGTTTAGATGGGATTTAGTAACACACCTTCCCCACTTGTTGTTTTGAATGTTTTTCCTGGGGAGCTGGGGTATAAAGTGAGAGGGTATGAAAAAAAAGAGCGTGGGGAGTGAGAGATATGAATGGTTTCTTGCAGTGCTGTTAAACTCTAGTGCTGTGCCACAACAGTGCTTGAAAATGGGATGGTGATGCTGACTAGAAACAGAAAATGAACTGTGGATGCTGGCAGAAATGAAAAATATTAGCAAATAGTTTAATGCAAAATGTTTCTAAAAGGCCTAAAACTGATTTCAGTCTTCGTACAGAAAGGTTTCGTATGTTCCGTACTTCACTACTTTCGTTCCGTACTTGACTCTGCTGTTATTCACAAGTCTGTGGCGAAGCCCAGGCTCAGAAATCTCCGAAACAAGGTTTCTTTCACACCGTTGGGGTGAATTAAATGGACAGAGAGGCAACATCTCTGTGTGTCAGGCCCTTCTGATTTCAGGCTCGGGCCCTGTTAAGTGTAAGCATGCAGTGAGGATGGGTTTTGTTCTTTCCAGTTATCAGTGTTGAGATGTCTGTGTCGGTGCTAAATAAAAGTGGCAGGAAAATGTCCCATGCCGGCAGTCCACAGCCAGTGCTGTAGTGAGTGTGGGTTGGCTGAATACTGGTGCTCTGTTAGGACCTGATGTGTGCTGATACAGAGTGATTTCAGCAGCAGGCAACTGCTGCCTGCTTCGTGCAGCAAGAACGTAATCTAACCACAGCCCCAAACTCCACAAAACAGCTCCCTGATTTGGTAATTACCTTGCTACGTTCTGTGATTAATGATTTGCATCTGTGGGATTATCGTTCATGAGCTTGGCAAGAAAGCTGTTTATTTTTATGAAATATTTTACAATTCCAGCTCTGAGAATGGCATGGTACATTAGTGTTGGTACATCAGCTAAATGTGCACACAGCGTCATAAGATGATTCAAGCAAACAACTGGGAGCATTACTGTGTGCTCTGGAATTCACCACAGTGCGGCCACAGCACGATTCGCTTGGCAGCCTTCTCCTACAGCTTATTGCAGTCGTTTTACAGAGCCATGGGTCTTTTTTCCTCATAGAGTCAGCTCGGTAGCAAGATGTATCCCATGAATGAAGTGTGTGACCCTTAATATTAATAGTCAGAATAAACAATTCCAAAGGCATTATGAATTCTTAGCAAAGATATGTTGAAGACAGGCAGAACTTCCTTTGCTCCAGAACACAAAGAACACCCTTGTTTCCCCTAAGTCATTTTATTAATGTAAGTAGTTTGTTTTCCTGAACTCACTAAAGTACACGTTCTGAATTTCAGCTTTTCTTTTCTGGAAAGGTACAGCCCTAATTAGGGGTCTGAGGCCTTCCTCTAATGAGGTGGCTGGTCTCTGCAGGCAGTGTCCTGTTGCTCAGGCTCTTTCTGAAGCTATCAAGTACTTTGGGGTTAAAATGTCTTGCCAGAGCACTCTATCATTCACAGCCTGCTGACTTAACTCTTCCTTTCTACTACCTCACTTGGCATAGCGTGAGTGCTGATCTGCTGTCTGGGAGCTGGATCAAAGCGCTGATCCATGGACATCTAAGCAAACCCCACGCCTCAGCTCCCCACGTTTCCTTAGAGTTGGATCAATTCCTTCATCCAGCCGAACACCCGAGTGCGAGTGCCAGAAGCTGGAGGAGTGCGATGTAAGGGGTGAGTTGGAGCAGGAGCGAGCTGCAGCTGGTTGGGTTACGGCAGCGGTGAGACCGCAGGTGGCCGTGGCGAGCTCTGCCAGCTCTCTGTGTCACATCTTAGCTCCGTTCTAATGACTCCCTTGTCTTGTCCAAATCCAATTTCTCACAGGAATTTGGCCTAAAGTTTATCTAGCTGCCTTGTCTGCAGGTGGACCTGCAGGAGTGGAAATCTCACAGTCTGAGGTCCCTTGGAGCTGAGGCTGTGGGACCAGGAGCCGTGGGAGTAACGCTGTCATGAATAGGAGGCCATGAGACCACAGCCTGTGGGAGCTGAAGCTTGGGGACTGGAGGCTATTGCAGATAAGGCCAGGGTATTGGAGGCCACAGGAAGGGAGGACAGGGTGTTGAAGGTTATGAAAGCTGAGACCGTGAGAGTGGAGGCCACAGGACCGGAGGCCATGGAAGTTGAAGACATGGGATGGGCATCCACAGGGGCAAAGGCCATGGGACCACATTCCATGGGACTGGGGGCTGCAGGAGTGGGAGGAGGAGGCCAGAGGTCACGGAATGGGAGAGCATGGGGCTGGAGGCTACAAGAGTGGAGGCTGTGGGAGCTGAGGCCACATCTACCATGTGTTTCATATTCTGCAGTGTAATCGGCTATAATTCAAGAGGTTACATTATTTCACTAAAAGCTGTATAATAATCCCAAGTGGGATTTTGTAGGCAATGCATTCTAAAAACACAGGTGCTTACTTAATGCTCTCTCTCTCTTTATGTAATCCACAAAGAGATGTCAGTAAGCTAACACTTTAACTGGCTTCTTTATGCTATTGCTTGCACTGAGGTTTAGATAGTAATTTGGAGTCAATGGTGAAAACATGCCTGAGCATTTGCTCTTATATAAAGAAATTAGAAGGATATTTCTATTTAAAAGTCACAAACAAAGTCTATGAATTCCTGAATGAGTTCCTCTTGCAAGACAGGAGCATCAGTCTGGAAGAGACAGAGCCAACCCCAGAGTCTGGCTGCAATCTCGTCTGGTGTTGCAGTAGGTGCACAACGTGTCTGACTCTCCAGCACAGCATGACTGGCTCAAGGAGCATTTCCCTTCTCAGTGCCCGTTCTGTTACGGCAGTGAATGTAGTTGTTGGGGCTAAGTTATAAACCCAAACACTAAAATAACTGGAATGAAAAGTAAACTTTTCCTGGGGGAATGAGAGGTAGGATGGGAACTTCTAAAGCTCCCTTGTCCTTCGGAGCTGAGACCTTAAGGGATTCCCCCAGCAGCAACATGGAGCAGAGCACCTAAGGAGCTGTTGTAACAGCTAGAGCTCGCCCCAGCGCAGCCTCATTCCTCTTTGTCACTAGTCCTGGCTGAGTCGGAAACATAATATTTAGACAAATGTGCATTGTCCTTTCAGCAGCAGTTTGGCAACCACTGCCCTTTCATTAATCATCCACACAGTGTAGCAGTGACCTGATTTCCCGCAGCCGTGGGGTTGGGCTGGGTGTTACGGACAGCGTTACTCTGCAGGCAAAACCGGAGTTGTCAGAGCCGCTGCAGAGGACCTGGCTGGCTGCGTGTGCCTGCTGCAAGAAGGAGAGAGTAGGAAGAAAGGAAAGGAAGGGTGCTGCCACGGAGGGAGGCAAGCGGTCTCTTGCAGAAGCTGCTGGTACCTTGTGTAGCTTCCTGAGATCCCCACGACGTCAAAGGCGGCCTGCCCAAGTCCTTCCATCTAGCTAGGGATGTGTGGCAGCCATAAATGAGAAGTGGCTAAATCCATGGGGAACTGCTTGTTTCTGAAGGCAGACAGGCTGTAGTCAAAGCAGGGAGGGGACAGGGCAGTACCGTACCGTTAAACCTTCTAGATAGAGAGATCTCAGTGCAGATACTTTTTTAAATGCAATTCCAGCATTTAATTTTGGGGTGGGGGAGGGGGGGGGCGGAAGAAAAAGGATGCAGACTTTGATTTGGCCTTTTGGCTACTATCTCAGTTGTTGTTTTAAATGAGAAACAGAGCAGGAGTCCTTGTTTATACACACACATACAGAGGAACATTGTTCAGGATATGATTGTCACCTACAGGCGCCAATGGAGATCATCGAGTGCAGAGGCACATGAAAATCAGCTCCCTGTACTGTGGGAATCTTCACTGTTAGTGCTGGATCTTGCACTGCCAGGATCTTGCACTGCCAGTGCCTGGGCATGGGTACGTTCCTGCAACAAAAGCTGTAGCAGGAGAGCTGCTGTTCCCATCTGGATTTTAGGGGCTCCAGCAGCCATGTGGGTTGGTTGTGCCTGTCCTTGTCCTCTAATGGCTTGGGAGAAAGATGCACTCAAGTGTGATAGCTTCTCACGCCATCAGGGCAGCTCACAGCCTGCTGCAGGCATTAATCAAGCCCATATTATTCAGGTATGGATCACAGAATAAATGCTGGGCTGTCTCTGAGTGAAACGTTCCCCTTTGGATCTAGTGAGGAACACAGTATAGTCTCACTTGGTAAAATCCAGGTGAAAAAGCAATAAATGATCGTAGTGTCATAACTAAAAGTTACACGGTGAAATGCATGTGATTATATTGACTGTGTACAGAGTTAGACTGAATGAATCACTGCTTGATAACTAGGCTCTGTGTCATTGCCGTTTTATGCTGATAAAACTGTTCCAATGAGGAGATCCTGGAGTAACACAAGGGCAAATCACATTTTATTCCTTAATGCTGCTCCGCCACCGTGCTTTTGGCTGTTCTAAATATTATGGTCTTTAAGGATAAACACATATTTCATTTTTTTCACATCTTTAACTAGAGGAACTTTTAGTTTCTCTTATGCCATGGTTGTTTGCCATTGTCTAGGATAAAAACACTAAATGAAGTGATTATAGAAAAGAAATACCGACTTTACTACCAAAATGCAGGTGGGTATAATTAGAGAATATCAGTGTTAAGCTTTAGGTACAGAATAACACTTTTAAAAATGAAGAAAGCGTTATCCTTTGGCGTTCCCTCAGTTATTCCTATTGTATCTGAATGCTCCCATCTCCTCTGTGCCCTACAGCTTTATTTGCATGGTGATTTTGTTAAGCTATCCTGATCAGAAGAAAGCCTTCTCCAGATTGTTGGCGGAGTGGTGTGGCCATGCTAGGATGTTTAAAATATTCCTCCCCAAACCGCTGCATTTCTAATCAATACCTGTTGTGTTCAACTGGTGGCTTCACGTCCTGTTAAGACTGTCTTTGGCATCACGCTTTTCTGAACTGTTCAGTGTGTTTTCTCATTGCTGTTGCTGAAGGTGCATTGTTGGCAGTATGGGGGAGACAATCTTGTTGAGATTTTTTTTATCATCATCTGTCGCACAGAGTGATTACTCCAGCTGTACAAATAATGTAGGAAATGGATTTTTTTTTTCCATCGGAATTATGCAAGCCCAGCAAATACTCTCAACAATTGGTCCTTAAGTCAGTGAAATTTAAAGCCATTCAGTTTTCTTGTAAGGAGCTCACGGCCTCTTTGATGATGAGGTTTGTTAAGCCCAAATGTGGAGAACTAATAAAATAATAAAAAGGCTCCAGAGGTGTTTATAGATTCCAATTATCTCTTGCTTTCTCTCCCAGGATTGGGCTAGGCAGGATTGTGCTGCCCTCAAGTAGTACTTGAGTCCGGGCTGCATTTTATGCTGCCTGTCTCCGAGGTTTCTTCTTTGTGGCTGAATCGCCTTAGTGCGGGTAGTGTACAGAGGTGCTAAGGGCTCGCCGAGACAAAGCAGACATGCTTCACAAAGGCAAAGGAGCAAAAGGAAGCAAAATTGAATCTCTAGCACCCAGCTCCTGGGCAAACAGACAAAACTAATGGATCCACTCTCGCTCCTCCCATCCAATTACTGTGATCCAGTAGAGAGAATATGGCAACATCGGTTCACACAAACTCTAATGCTCTTAATCCCTTCCATACATATAAACCTCACATTCACCAACGTTGCTTCATTATCGAGCCACCCAGGCAGACGGAGTGTTGGAATGGACCCACCGGCTGCAAAAACCTGCCTCCTTCAGGTTTTAATCAGCTAATGAGGGATATGCAAATGACGAGCTTATGGGATTACGGTTTGTCTAACAGCAGCCCTCCCCACAGTGATACAGTACTAATACAGGTGTTGGTAAACTGGTTATTAGGCGCTGGCTAATTTAGGGCCATTCATGCTGTGATTGCGCTCGCAGCCCTGCCATTTGTAGCGGTGTTTGTGGCCCAGCAGGAGATCTATTAGTGCTGCGGTGGGTCTGACACAAACTCCTTGCTGGTAGATATGAAGTTAATAAATCCCGTTGGTTTGGGGTTTAGCCATACACAGCAACACATGACTGAAATGGGGATTGCTCCTCCGCACCGACTGCCTGGGAAATTGTTGTGGGAGGGCAAAGGGGGAGTTTAATTAACAGCTGCTTAACATTTATATGGACTGCTCGCATACTTTTGAATAAAATGTAGAGCGCAGCAATGTGATTAACCTATATTTTCCCTTGGACACAGCTAGCCAACTGTCTTCTGTGAACCAGCAAGCAGCCTCAAACTATACGGTGAGAACAAAATATGCCGCTTCTAGGGATGAGCAATCTGTCTGGGGTTTTGGCTCCTTCAGTGGTTCACTGCAACACTGTGCTTTTTCATGTTTCTTATTCTGTAGTTTTTCATTAAAAAGATCCTTCACTGTACAAGGAATTCTACTTTGCAGTTTGCTTACTGTCCATGTCGGTTTTGCAAAATTTTCCAATGTGGGTGCTATGCCTAAAGTGGAGTGACATCGGTACCGTATTGGCATAGCACAACACGTGATGTGCACAGTTTGTTGCCTGATACCCCTGCTATTTGCTTCTCTAAAATTCTCTTAAGGATACTCATTTCGGAAACAGTAAATATGTCATAGGTGTAAATATATTATGCCAATTATATAGTGACTTTCAGTGTTAGTCCAAAGGACTTTTAAACAACCCTACAGTAGAAATTATGATTAGAACATAATTTCAAAGATCTATGCTTCATGAACAATGAGATATCGAAGCATAGCTGTGTCCAAGCACGGGAGACCCAGACTATAGTAGAAATCCGCGAGTGCGGATTTAGAGAGTGGCGAAGTTAGATAAATAGAAGATGCCTGATGAATGATAACTTTTATCTTCTCCATCCATCAGAGGAAAAGACAGATTTAAAATTAAGTCTTGGTTTAAAGTACATTTGAGGATTTTGTCAAAAAGATGTGGTGCTCTGGGGCTTGGATTTTATTACAATAGTGTCTCCAATTACCCTTTGCTGAATTTAAATATTATTTAAAACTTGGGGATCTCAATAGGCTGTTGAGCTGTCCTTGGAGAAGCTGGATATTCAGGTAGCCTTAAATGAGTGAAAAGCTTTGAGTTCATCTTCACAACTTTTGAGCTGGAATTGTTGTCCTTATATGTGGGGAGCCTGAGACAAAGGTTTAAAGGGTAAAGTGTTCAAAAGTGGGCCCACAAATGCAAATATACAAAGCCTCTTAGATTTAATGCATACATATCTATTGTTCATCTGTTTGTTCTGACTGCCCCTATGTAAACGTATATCTTTAAAAGAAAGTTCTGCATCTGAACGCTTTGTGTCCCTTTCTACAGTAAGACATTTGAAAATCAAGCAGATGTTAATTTGTCCAAAACGCGCAGATATAGATCCATCTCTAGAGAAGCCGAGGATTTTGAATAAATGAGGCTGGCTCATCTGCTTATACGGCATTTATTGGAGTTGTCTTGATCTCCTAACCTGTAAGCTGGTGTTCCCGTGCTGTTTGGGGCAATAAAGGCATCGTGGTCTATTTATCCTTACACTTTATAGCTGTGTGTTATTGCTTGGAATATAGAGAGGATGAGGAAAGCTTATCTAGTTCAGACCTATTGAAAATCCCAGTGTCTAGCATCCTTGAATGTTCACAAAGGACATGAATAACCAAAAAGATTGAAGAAGTCTTCAGAAAAGGATATTTTTCTTGTAAAGGACGTTTCAGTGAAACAACAATCTCTCTGAATGTTGCTAACTCTGTTTTACTTGAGAGTGTAGATGGTGAAAGATGCTAAATTGGTGAAATGCAATGGAGTTGAATGAATGCAGAAGGCATGGCAGAAAAATGCCTGCATGTGGTTTGACAGAACAGACCAGAGGTATTGTGGCGACTTTACTGATAAGCACTGACAATGCTGTGAAATTGGTAATAGTTGTCATTCATAAGGGGGAGCAAAATACTTCTTTCTAAGGGTGCCGAGGTCCACAATAAAGGTGGTATGTACACAGTGCAGTGCAGCCCTTCAGGCTTCCTCCACAGCCAGGTTTCTCAGATCATCATCTTGACTCAACAGACAGCGATTGCTCACGGTAAATAAGTTAGCAGTCATAATTTGCAAAGAAAGACAGTACTGGTACCAGTCAGCTTTGCATGCCAGAGGAGTAATTCTTGAGAGGCTGGAAGAGAAGGGGTGTGTGTACTTCAGCATCTCTTCAGGGACTCCCGTCAGCCTAGCAGTGGTTCAGTTTGCCCAGTAATGTTCATTTGTCTTGGGGAAGTGAACCCGTCAAATGGCAAATGTCCTCGATTTACTCCTACGGTGTCATCACAGGACTGGTGATACTGTCACTTCAAGAATTCTGCTTTATCCTGTTGAATTGCAAACACTCTTTGAGTTCTACATCTTGGGCTCTAAGACAGAAACAGCACAATGACAGTGCCAGGGTTCACAGCAGTCTTAGCGTAAACAGCAACCTCTTCTGGATTTCAGGAAAATGCATTTTTCAGCCTGTCTTCTCACTTTTGCTTTAGATAACAGTTCTTTCCTTGGTCACTCTCAAAATAATATTTTTTTTTGCCAGTACAAGTTGGGGGTAGATGAATGCTGCGTTTGTTTCCAGGGTTCAATAGTTGTTGGTGTCTATTTATCACTGAATTATTTCTATTTGCAAAGGGAATTCTCCATCTGACTGATGACTTTCTAGCTCCACTGAAGTCAGCAGCAAAATTTCCATTAAGTTCAGCAGGGGCACAATTTCACTCGTGGTTTCAGCAGAGTGTTGGAAATGCAGTTACAGGCAAGGTGGGACCAAAATATACTGATGGTACTCTCTAATATGAAGTGCCGGAGGAAAGCTGTTACTCTGCATCGTATGTATAGGTCTCACAGCTCCTTTTAGCACCTTCACTATTGCAACCTAGGCACAAGATAACTAATGTCGGACTCTTTTTCTTATTAAAAGAGAATTTAATATGGTGTGGTAGAGCTATAACTGCCTTTTTAAAAAAAAACAAAAACAAAACCAAACATATGTTGTCTTATCTGCCTGCAGCAGCGACATTCTGTTTATTTGTTCTAAATATTTGGTTTGTGTTACATAAAAATGTAACAGCATCTGTCCATGCTGTATGGGTTGCTTTTTGCTGCATGCCTGAAGCAGGACTGTACCTAACTTTTCACCCTTCCCTGTGAACTGACTCTATTTTCTGAAAGATCAGTTGTTGGATAAAGTTTATGTTCCCTGTCCTAGGGAAAGTAAATACAGCTTCTTAGGCACTTGTCAATTCTATATTATTAGTAACCCTTTTTTTTTCCGTTCTTTCTTTGCTTCTTTTTAAAGACTTACCAGTTCTTTCACTGCTAAATGGGAACACAAAAATAGAGGGGGGGAAAAAAAAAAAAAAAGGACCATAAAAGTTGTTTAAAGCATTGTTTACAATTGGAAAAAGATGTGAGAAAGTTGCACGCAAAAGTTACCTTCAGAAAATCCTGAGGTCAAATAGCCCTAATGCTACTTCTTGTGTATCTTTGCAGGGAGAATTTTAAGCGGATTCCTCCTGCATGGCAGTACATAGGGTTAAAGGTTAACAACTGACCAATTCCTCAGACAAGGTGTTATTCAAAATCAGGTACTTAAGACATTTGCTAGAGGACTTAGCTATTATAGTTGTTTGGAATCAGTGCATTTTCCTGCAGGGAAAGTATTTAGGGGAACAAAAAGAATGTAGGGATGTGGAATTCCAGAAAGCCTGTCACCACGTAAACCAGAAACCACCATTAGGAGCTGAGTTTTCTTTACAAAAATCTGATAGGATCCAAATAGGTTGTGTGGAAATCGTGGTCACTAGAGGACAGGAGAGCTTTCTCTGCGAATAGTTTACCCTGGCTCTGTTTAAGCTCTGTTCTCAGTGTACATGAGCTCTCTTTTCCCATGTTGCTTTCCTTTGATGTAATTATGCATCGATGAGATGCGGAGTTTGTAAAGCAAGAATACATTTACAGTCAGATGGGAGTTGAAAGAAAAAGCTTGTTGGAGGCTTCTGGTCCTGCACTATTTGAAGCAGTATCTCGTCCAGGATTGGAGATTTTTGAGGGGAATCCTGAAGTAATAAAAGTTCTTCAGGTCATGTTGTCCTGTTTTGGAGAAGAGTCTATATAAAATGGGTGGCCAGAAAATATTCATATTGTTTAGCCAGTAAACTCAGCTGTTGGATCTCCTTTCTGGTCTTGGTTGCAAGGTTTCTCTTCTGATCTTGGTTGTGGTCCTGGATCTTCTGGTTCCCGAACACGTTGGCCATTACAGACAGCATGGCTGTCTTCTTCACTGGATTCGCAAACGTGCGCAGTGGCTTGGGGCAGGGTTTAGGGATGAAATGACGGGCACTTGTACAGCTTTCTAGTAGTAGCAAAATTCTCAGGACTGAAACATTGTGTGTGTGCAAGGGTGAGCATTTTGCAGCCCAGTACAATGCTTACTGTAGTACTGCTGCTGTCGTGTTAGGGAAGATGTTCATTCTACTTTCTGCTGAATCACTATTTTGCTATAAGGAGAGAGATATCAGCCATGCTACCGCTTGCTTTTAGGTACAAGCCAACTGCGAGTTAAAAGCATCATGTTTCTAAGGAAGAGTAGTAAGTGTTAGATTTAGATGAGTTTGGACAGAAAGTAAAGCTAGGTAGCAATACAACACACATACATGTTTGAGAACTGATTTTTTTAATTAAATGGGTCCCTTAATGTGCTTGCTTAACATATCTTCATACTTGGAGGAATTTTGAAACCCCAGTCAAAACCCCAGCTGTGTCTCTTAACAGAGTATAAGATTTCAGTTCACATATGATTCAAAGACTAACCAAAGATAACCTGGTGTAGCTTTCAAAATCTTACCGTTTTTTGTCTCAGACTCATGTCACTATGGAAATAAAACTTTCAATACACCTTTCAGGGAGACTTGTTAAACATCCTTATCTCTTCCGACGGCAGGCGTGAAAAAACGAATAGAATGGCAGTCTTGGATATGACTGCCGGGAGCTGCTGCTGTGCCACGGGGCAGTAACCGATAGTCGATATCCGTTAACCAACACACAATATCCATTTAAAAAATAATAATAAAATGAAAAGCCCGTAACAATTGTTTGCAAAATACTTACTTTGGGGAGCACTAGTAATATTTAGCTTTAGTTTGCTTTAAAATCCTTAGTAGACCTGCCCATTCAGACAAAGAAACAAAGATAAAGATAGAGATATAGCTTAGCCAATGTCATATACAAAGAAAAGCGGTGCTGGGATCAGAAGCAATAGGTTGGCTTTTATAGTGTGTAACTTACTCCTTGTCTAAACAGTTATTAACACTGTTGAATGAGATCAGTGTGCCCCATCTTAGCAAACACAGCAGAAGAATTAGTGGGAATGTGTGTAGAGCAAAAGTAAAAAGAAACTTCATCTAATAAGTATTAATCCTTTCAGTCTATGAAATAGGACCCGGATCTGGATATTTCAGCTCCCCAGACTTGGATGAAGGTTTGGGCTCTACCATATAAAAATATTTTACTTTTTTCTGTTGTTATGTAATTTGGTTGAGGTTTGTCTTGCTTTCTTACGGCTACAGAATGGCTGTCTAGAGCACTAGTAATTAAAAACTTTTAAAGTCTCTTTTTACCCCCTGAGTTACAATGTGAAGGGAATTGTGGCCTGTAGTATAGCCTGACAAGATCAGCAGATGAGGTTAAGAAGAATCATATAACGTAGTTAAGGCTAGAAGAGGCCATCTAGAGAGGTGGGTGGATGCTCCTGAGTTGATGGGTTTGCTGTTGACTTTAAAGGGCCTATGTATGTGACGCTATTTTTCTGAAGTACTTTTATTCCAGTCCAACCAGGTTTTTAGATCAGAGGGGCGTTGCAACAACGATGCCATCCTCCTAGAGGAAAACTAAAGGATGCTGTAGCGAGACATCTGCACCCTGCGCTGCCCTGTGCCTGTCCTGCAGCATTCCCACAGCTGGCACCTACAGGAGCTCTGCGCCAGCTGAGGCTGGTCCTGCAGCAGTGGTACGTGTGGATGGGGCGTAAGGGTTATCACGCATGTTGTCACGAGGAGTATCTGGAAGGAGGAATTCTCCAGGAAGGTGTTGCTTGCTCTGAGACTGGAGCACTGGAGGTAGGCCGCCTGCAGAGGGTTTGCAGCGCGAGTTGCTCACGTAGGTGTGCTGCCCCTGCTTCCCCACTGTCCTAGCTACCTCCGCTAGCTAGCAGGGTTAGAGCTGAATTGGCATAGTGAGGACGAGAGACTTTCCAAAGCAATATAATCTGAGCAGTGCCCAAGAAGCGGTGTGTTTACAGGCTATTGAAGAGCTCACTCTAGGGAAAGTCGTGATTGCAGTCCTCTATTTGTATGGCAATTGGAATTGGTTTACTTCTCCGAAGACAGTTGTCTAGCTGGAGAGTGTGGTTGGAGAAAGGTGAGCTGAAACTGGACTTGTAGAGAGCACAATGCCTCCTGTTGCCAGGGAAGAGGGAGCTAACATGTGTCCTCTACCAGCATTAACGTTAGTTTATATTATTTGGACATGTATCATCTAAATATCTGCTCCACCGATGAAACAGATGCCATCCCAGATGAATTGTTCTTTGGTTGTTCCTTCAAGTAAAGCTATTTCTGCTGTATATTTATGATGACAAATAGGCAAGATGCAAACAATTTTGTATGTCCAGAGCTCAAACTAACGAAAAGTAAGAATTATGTCACTGTTCGCAGCTGAGGGAGGTTCGGACATTGCTTCAACACAAGTCTCCAGGGTGTTAACTAGTATGAATATCATCCTAGATTTAACTTTCCTTTAGATCATTCAAGGCGTTAGTCATATATTAATGTTCCAAAAGTGACAAGAGGAAAAACTACGTGCCTTACCAGTGCTGTCCGGAGTTGTGCTCTGATCTCCTAGATGTCTGTTTGCTGGTGTAAGGCCCAGAACTTGTCCTTCTCTCACTCTGTTCTAAACAAGCAGTAGACTCTGTGTCCACTTGCAGGGATGAATTTAGGCATTTACAGTTGTTTGAGCAGATAGCTGTGGAGAAGACTCATCCAGCCCAAACTTCAAAACTGTGCAGATGAGCAACCCCGCTCAACACCCGGGGTCCTTCTGTATTTTCTCCTAAACTCCCAATGATGTTCTAAAGTGCTTAGGTACCTTGAAAAACTACGTAGGAGACCACATTTTGCTGGTCCTAATCTTGTAACAGTTACTGGTTTCAAAAGACTGGGTGTGCAAAGAAATTGGAGACATCCTTGGTTGAGGCGGGACCAAACCCTGCAATAGTTGGGCCGGGTACCGACCGCCTCCAGCCTGAGCACACCGCGCCGTTTGCTGGTGCCTGTAGGAGTCCTGTCCAGCGCTGAGCATACTTGTCCTTGCCCAGAAAATGAAAGGAAGCATTTCCAGTTGTGCTTATTGTCAACACTACATGAAAACATTTCTCTGAGGCTACCGTGAGAAAGCGGTGGTGGCTATGCCTTAATTTTGCAGTCTATTAAGAGCAGTGAAATTAATAAAGCCAGGTCAGTTTTCACCGTTTGGGTCTTGCAAGTATTTTGCCTGCTTTCTCCATTGTTCTTCGACATTATGAGGGGTATTTAAACAGGTTGGTGATTTTTTATTTCCTCCTGCAGCTCCCCTGCTCCCTGCCAGAGGAGCTGAAATTATGTATTCTTTCCTGCTTTCTAAGAAGATTACCAAGCCAGCTGACCCAAACAGCAGTGGCACCAATTAGACATCATTCAAAATTAATAATCACTATGATGATAACATAAAAAGATTGATTATTCTGATGTGAGAATCATTTTAATTAATTTAATCCATGTTGAAAGATCAGCTGTGCCCAGTCCTGCTCACCAGTGGGGCCCATTTGTCCCTGTCTGTCCCCGTCACCTAAAGCCAGTGAATATGATCAGTAGCCAGCACTTAGGGAACAATAAGAAACAGATTGTACTGTCAGGCTTCATTAAAGATCATCATTAGTATTCCAATTTGGAAACAGTCAATCTATCCCGACCTTTTACCAATTCTTTTCGGCTGCTTTTGTGAAGTTTGGTTCAGCTGCTAAATGTAAAAACGCTGCGCAGGCTTTTTTTCGAGAGCAGGCTGGCCCTGGCTGATGCCTGTCAGGCTGCAGCTTAAGGACAAAGCTCGGGGGAAATACGCGTTATGCAACCGCGCTCCAAATGATATCATGTGCAGCTGCTTATGATTTGAGTATTTATGGGCAATGAAACTTTCTTAAACTGAAGCTTAACAATGATGAATGGAAATGAAATTGATATGGCACTTTCTTTCATCCCGTTGCTGAGCGCGTGGGTCACAAGGGTGTTTGTGCAGGGATGGCTTTCTGGCTGTGCCCTCCGCTCCTCTCCCGAGCGGGCTGCAGAGGGCATTTCGAGCATGTTGATGAGAGAAGGGGAATTCTAGATTTGTTTGCAGTTCACTTTATCTTTTCTGCTAAGGTCGCATTGCTTGGTTTGTTTGCTCTTGATTCTGACGACTGGAAATAGTTATGGACAAATGGATTACAGGATTTCAAGTATATTTCTGTGTGGCCATCCCTTTATCTCGACCGTATCCACTGGCTGCACAGTATGATGTGTATCTTGGAGTTTAGTCTTCAAAACAGTTTGTCTGCCAGGCAATGATCTCATTATTTCAATATTCTTGACATTTATTATTTGCTAACCTTCACAGTTGTCCAACCAGCTTCCTGAAGATGGTGGGAGGGCATGGCTGTTTCAGGAATGTTCTGCCTGAAATACCAAAAGAAAATAGAGTCCTGTCGTTTTGAATAATATCTTGTATGTATTTTTTGAAAGAGCCTCTATGCTTTTTACTTTTCTTTATCTTTTTTCCTGAAGTGTTCATAGGTATCAGGAGTGATTTCGCAAAGATTATGAACAAAAGCAAAATTAGGCCAGTAAAATAAGGGAGGAATGAAAGATTACCTTTCACATTTTTTTTTTTTTTTAAAAAAGCAATAGTTATTTCTCCAAGTTTGATTAACAATTATGAATATTATTATGATTAATGTAACAGAATGACAAGAAGCTAAAAAAAAAAAAGAGTGAGTCAGTGTGGCCTCTGTACAAGCTTCCATAGTTTTCTGGACCTTAGTACGCTTTTATTTTCTGAATATTTTATACAGCTCAGCAAAATACTTGGAATCAATTATTTTGAATAGCTTGTTGCTCGTTACATCATCATGAAGATTTTGGCTATTTAATTCCCCAAATAAGCTGATCTTTATCTACAAAAAAAAAAAAAAAAAGTTGTAGTAAAAGTATGTTGAAGGTTAAAAGAAGCTACTTTGGAATGATGATCTAGCCCAAAATGTAGTTCTGCCACCCTGCCGTATTTAAACTTGTCCAAAAACAATTAAATAAGTTAAAACATTTTCTCCCCACAGCCCACAGTCAACTATATTAATATGGAAGGAAAAAAGTCCTTTAATAGCTAATAGCAGCTAAAGCCAATGTTAATGAAGAATCTGCATGAATTTGATGTTTTTTACAAAATGTTGTGCTTGTCATCTGTGAAGAAAAGGCCAGAGGCATCACCTATTTGCTCTAAGAAACATGAAAACATAATTTTCTGATACAATACAATAAATAGAGAGTGAGCTGAACTTCAGATGTTTTGGTGTATGCTTTTTGCTATAAGTCTTTGTATAACGTAGCTTAAACTTATTCTACCAAGATGGCTTCAGTCAAAATTCAAAGGAATTACAGCATCCTACTGCAAAATGACATTCTTTCAAACTATTAATATATTGTGGTTCCTTCGTTTTTTTTAAAACTTGCTTATAATTTACTGGTGACTGCGTGGATTATTTTGTTCGATTTGCACATGACAAACCAGTTGCAAAAGGGAAGGCTGGGGGAGCTGCTCCAGATTTTTATACTAGTGGAACTGAGTTCCAAAGCATAGGCTCCATAAATGTTCTTTGGTTGGTTCTTCAGATATTATTTTTGAACTCCGTAACTGCATCTTCTCAGTGTTGTTTTTAAGTTCTTGATGCCGCTGTGATTTTTCTTTTACCACTTGACCTTTAGCCATTTCTTTCCATATTTTTTGTCACATAAATATTCAGTGGAACAATACATCTTCAGAAGAAGGTAAAAACACTATTATTATCTCGATATTTTCCAAATAATTGTATTTGTGGATTGGGACTCGATGAGAAACTGGTTTCAGGGTTACAGCAGCCACTCTGAGATGCTGCTTGTAAAAAGCATTTTGCCCCCCCCACCCCCAGCCCTTAACCGCACTGTCCCCCCTCTCTTCCTTTCCTGGCACCAGGACACTTTTAGTCACGTGTTGAGGCCGTGCAAAGCCCAACCTGGCTGATATATTTTCTGCAGGTTCTGTTTTCAGATGAATTAGGTTCTCACTCCTACAGGAATGTGTCTGGGTGTGTGCGGTAGGAATGGGAAGCAGAGAACCTCCTCTTTTGTCAGAAACACAGATAGAGATCTTGGTTTAAACCTTATGAGGTGCTTGTTTCTCAGACATTAAATCCCCTGAAGCCAGCAGGCTCTGTGTTTTTTCTGTAAACAGCAGAAATAGGATATTTGTCACCACCAGTCCTGCTGGACGGTGTCTTCGTAGAGATGCAACTCTATGAATTAAAGCTTTACTTTCGCAAACCAAAATCTGGCTCCCTGACAATTGTCCCTTTCTCAGCCATGCTGAACATAGTTTTGTCTTTAAACGAGCCATTGTCAGTATTTCCACATTGTGCATCTTTGTGGTAGATGATTTAACTGTGCTAAGTGCTTCAGGTGAAGGTTTTATCCCCTACTGATGTGCAGTAAGCTGGGCCAGTACACCCCAGGGCAGAGCACAGGGGTGCTTTGGGCCCCAGCTGGGTATAAGGCTGAGTACCTATGGCGCCTGAGAGCACTCACCTCCATGCTGTTGCTCCTCCAGGGAGTTCTCTGAGAGGCTGGCCTTTGAAGGTACTCTACTGTTCCAGTAGTGTCTTCCTTCACCCCC
>CM021701.1:1410435-1482840 GCA_011074415.1 Stictonetta naevosa | reverse complement strand
TGCTGCATCATAGAATTATAGAATGGTTCGGCTTGGAAGGGGCCTTAAACATCATCTAATTCAAAATCATCTAATTCTTGCTTCAGGCTGCTGCTGAAGCAAGGACACATCACTCTAAATTGTTAGTAAGCTGAAATTAGAAATACAGATAAGGTAAATGCAGAAACATATATTAAGATAAAACGTAGCTGGGTGATACATATATAAACTATATAAAATGTAGCTGGCTGTCGTAAAACACTACGACTGCAAGTATAATGAATCATTTCTAAAATTTCTGTATATCTCTCTATGAACATACACAATCCCAAGGAGCAAAGCCACGGATGAAAAAGATGAAACAGAAAAAGCCTAGGAAGTGCCACAATGGATGATCTTCAGAGCTGAATTCAAACTTTTTCCTGAATAAGAATTATTTCTGCACAAACCCTTCTACAGTGATGTGGCTGCAAGAGAGTCTGTGAGATGCTGCGTAATGCCAGAGCACGCTGTGCATGCTCTGCAGTACTGCTGGTAGGATGCCACCCCGCTCATGGAGCTGTGTGCTGTGGCCTCAAAGCATTTCTCAACGCTACGGTATGTGCCAGGATCCAGACCCTGAGTAGTGCTGTGGAGGTTGCAAAAACACATTCCTCGGGTTCTGCAGCAGCAATGGGGTTTCCCACAGAGCCTGTTTAAAATCAATATCCTGCTAACAACAGATTTTTGTTCTCACTAAACAGTTTCCTTTGCCTCAGTGTGCTGGAAAAAATATATATATATAAAAAAATATTGCCCCAAACAGGACGATCTTTATTGCCCCAAACTACCCAGTAACTTCAGTGACTATTTAGTTTGGGTTGCCTTAGGTACTTACTTTGCAAAATGCCTTTTCTCTAAGGTATTTGGTTGGAAGGAACACTATAAAATGAATAATTAAGCACAATGAAACACATTTTACAGAGGAAATTCATTCTGATGGGCCAGCCAGCAGGTTCAGAGAACAAATCTGCTGAAAGGGCTATCGGGAAAAAATATCATTTTTTTTTTTTTTTTTTTTTAAGTGGCTATCTCCTTTACTTATTTCACACACTTTAAAACCATACAGCTACTGCTTCTACCTCAAGTAAAATTTCTAAAATATATTTACATATCAGTTTGTAATCCTGACTGATTGTTTTATGATGTCTTTGAGTCCACCAGTTTGTTTATGTGCAGGGTAGTTAGGTCTAAAACACCAAACGGGCACAGGGCTGGTACGTAGTGCTTCCAGAGTGAGAGACACGAACAAAGCTTGAAGAGAGCATGGTGATGAGAAATAAGTCTTCACTGATGTCAGCAACAAAGTCTGTGAAAACAGAGTTGGCCTGTAAAAATATGCGCCTCTTTTTTGGTTTGGTTTACTAGTTGTAGTAATGGCTTTTTGACCAATAACAGAATATTTTGTCTCCTCAGTAAAGATAACATCAAAATGTGGGCAGAAGTTTTAGTCTTTCTGTCCAGTAAGCAATTAATTCCATTAGCAATGAGCTTGTCTCAAAAAACAAAACAGACAAACTAACAGTACACTGGCATCATTTAGCATGGCCTTTTTATTACAGTTCTAAAGCCTCTTGAGAAGCTCTGCCTCTGTATAACTCATGATAGAGTTATACAGTTATGATAAGATGTTGAAAAAGGTCGAGGGACGTGTGAGAAAAGGACGTGATTTATTTCACATTCACCTCCTGACCGGGACTGGCTGCAGGTGAAAGGCTTCTGCAGTAACCCCTGCCTCAGGGTGACCTCAGGTGCAGGACTGCGGGACGCGTGTGAGGAGGAACAGGGAGTGGTTGCTGCGGTCCCAAGGAAGTTCCAAGAGCTTTATCCTGCCGAGCTGTTAATCGGGCCGCTGAAAAGGTCGGTTTCAGACGTGCTCAGTCTGCTTTTGGGTTCTGACCCAGGAGGTGTGAGCACTTCCAAGCGGTCATGGCCTCCAGAGCGACTGTGGGTAATCAGCACCTTCCAGGACGCGGTCCGCAGTAGCACCAATAGATCCTCTTCACTGCATTTAGGGAAAAAGAGAATTTGTTGATTCTTATTTTCCCTTTGGCGTTAAATATATTTGGTGCAAATGTTGAGGAAGACATCTCTGTTTGAAAAGGTGTAAGTACTTGCGGGTTGCAGTGTGCAGTAGTGAGGGAAATAGTAGAAATAATCCTTTAAATGGGATGGGGGCTTTTCTTGGATCTGGGCTGAGCTTGCTGTATATTAAGCAGGCCATCTGTCTAATAGATGCTTGAATCCAAATCAGGGCTGCACTGCCCCCCTGTGTCCTCAGAGGAAGACTGTGTGTGAAGAAAAACGATTCGGGAAAGAAACACTTTCAGGGTATGGACTTGAGTCTAGTTTGGTACAAAGAATGCTTAAAAAAAAAAAGGGAAAAAAAGTCCGGTGATTCCTGTGCCCAGCTGCTTAGAAGGGCATATAATCAAATCTGTTTAGTCTGTTCAGGGCACATTCTGCTGCTGGTTTCACCTGCACGGTACAGAAAACGTGAATAGTCAGATCTAACTGCTCGGAGTGTTAACTCCAAACCTTATTTTCCAAGTATGCATTCCTCCCTGGAATATTTTGGAAGTTATGCATGATTTGCTTTTATGCACAGCAAAATCAGGCTACAATGAAGCCTTGTGTAAAGACCTTGGGTATCCAGACCGCTTTCTGGCTGTTCGGATTGTGAAGCCATCACTGAGACTATGGGCAGAGGTAGAAAGCTGCTGGCGTGAGGTTGCCCAGTTGTATCTCACGATCATCCAAAATGCTGTGTTTGGGAAATTCAGACATGTCCTAGAAGTAGAAAAGGCTGAAACCTCTGAAAACCAAAAATGTACAACACAAGGGCAGGTGCTCTAGCAGCCTCCAGCCTACCGCCGTCAGAGCTGGTAGCCCACGGGGTTTAGCCAAAGCGCTCCCGAGGCATTCGCTGTGTCAAGGATGGCTGCATTCGATGGCCCAGAAGCGAATGGCTTGGCCAATTCCAGCTCGGGGCAGAGCCGCACAGGGGTACAAAATGCTGTCACAGGGTGACAGCCCCCGGGTGAGCCAGCAGTCCCTTTCCTGGTGCTGCCCACGGTGGGGCAGGCCCCTGGCCAGCCCCCTCCACTCACGGCAGCTCCAGCTGGCTGCCAGCAGAGGGGAAACCTCACCGAGTGTTTCCGAGCATTCAGAAAACGGGCTTTACAACACGAACTTGATCTTTACAATAGATTTACAGTCTGTTCCTGAGAGGATAGGTGTCAGAAGAGCAACTCATTTTAAAAAGGCAGGCAGTACGCTTAAAAGGAATCAGAGTGGCCTGCAAGAATAAGTAGATAGTATGGGAAAATCAATGCCAATATATAGCAAATTGTTGCTTGTTATGTGGTGCCCTTTGGTGCGGTGTACAAATCAGGGGTTCACTGGAGGGTCACACCCTCTCTCCTTTAAGTAGCTCAAGCCGCATATTGAGCAGGGCTCTCCTCCCTCTTCCTGTCCCCTGTGTATTTTGGTAATTTCTCTTTGCAATGAGTTGGGTTCCTGGAAGGCAAGCACAGAGACCTGTATCTAGCAAAACAGAAATAACGACAGCAGACGGCGAGAGAGGGAGACAGAAGGTGGAACGCAGGAATTTGGTAAGGGGCATGCAGGCTGCTGGGGCGAAAGGGCACAGATTTGGGATAAAAGAGCAAAGTATTAGTAGCTAAACAGCCTTGTACCAGTTTGCTGTAATGGTAACGTAAAAGTGGCAATTTTCATTCTGCGTTTTTTTTCAAGACCGACTCTTTCACGTTGTTGCAATCACAGATTTTTTTCTAGGGGAAATATGTGAAAATAACATTAATAGAGTTATTTGTTGTCAGATACTTCAGATTGGAAGCTGAAAGACAAAATAAAACACTACTTTTAAAGGCACTGAAACTCAATTTTAGTTTTATCGAATTATTTTATATCCAGCTGAACCTGCTTGGGAATTATATTCACTGCTGGCACAGTGCAGTTCTGCCCTGGATCCGGGTCCAGATTTGGTCTTGAGCTTCTGTAGGTACCATGTTGTTCAGTTCCAGGCTTTTGAAGTTCAGAAGGATGAACTTTGGCACACAAACGATACAGCCATTAAGCAAACCCAGTGGTACCTAGCCAAAACCAAGGTTAAGAAAGGCAAATGCCTGGTGAATTAATAGGAACACTGCATAGCCGCACTGTCCGCTGTGCTGAGTGCTGCCATACAAATGCAGCAGGGGGTTGGGCAGCCCGAGCTAGGCAGTAAATCTCCTTCCTGCCCGTGTAACTTGGACAACAGCTGCTGAGCATCTGCCGTAGCTTCCAGATGTATGACTTGGCTAGCAGCCAAAGAGTTCCAGTAAAAAAGTAGGGTGACCTAAACTTGTAGGGGGCGTGAGCATCCTTGAACACTAAGGCTCAGTTTATGGAGGCAGGTGACCCCTAGCACCAAGTGAAATGCCACGGGAATTATTCTAAATTGTGACAATTTGCACTGATTCACATGGATTATTCTTCTGGGGAAGAACTCGAGTAATAGTGTTTCTTAGCCTCACAGGAAAAAAAAAAAAAAAGTTATAGTTAAATTTGTAAGTTGTTAGGGGCAGATCAGTAAACAGAAGTGAGATGTGGAAAGTTTTAGTGGGGGTTGCAGGAATTCACTTCACAACCCCAGGGCTGGTTTCCAGCTCAAAACAAAACGCTTCGGTAGATGCAGCCTCTTCAGGCTTGACGTGCAGTCAGTACTTGCAAACTTGTAACTTCTGTTTTCATTAGAAAATTCATGCATTTGTTATTTTTCTTTTCCATAGAAAATGCTGCCTTTAGTGCAAAACACTAAAGATCTTTTAGGTCAAGCATTTTGAGCAAGAATTGAACAGCTGTTTGTGTGTTTGAGTAAATGGAAGAGCATAGAGTCTTGTGCTGCTCTGGATAGACTTGCTACACCCGAGTTTGCTTGTATAAGCTGCTGCATGTGGGACATATCCAGACCTCACAGTGCAGCAAAGGAGCTCTTTCTGACTGCTGATACTGATCACCTCCTGATGACAGGATGATGGGTTTCTTACTTTGCTGTAAAGGAAAATCCTTTCAGGCTTTATTCCTTACGTTTTGTCAAATGTTCAAATACTTCTTACAGAGTAATTAGGTGAAATAAAAAAAGATATTTTAACAAATTATTAGATTAAAATAATTCTATAAAAAAGCAGCTAACCCTTGCTCTAGGTTTCAAACAGTGCATGCTATTGCACAGCAGAACGTTTGCATATTTAATTATAATTTTTAAAGAACAACATGATCATTGCTATGCAGAGTAGCCAGCTTGAGAACGCACTGAAGCCCTGGAAGAGCTTGCACAAAATCCTTATTGTTGTATCCTAGAATGCAAAAGCAATACAAAGTTGTTCAAATCTTGAACCGGCAAAAATTTTCTAGAGCTACCCTTAGAAATGCAGCTTTTTGAGAAGGATTTTAAACCACATAAAGTACTTACTGTAGTAAGGTGAGCATTAGTGTTAAAAGTCTTTCTCGCTAATCCTTGTTGTTAAGAATGCAAAACTGAAAAACATTCTTCAACCCTTTAAGCCCATTTTTGCCTCTGGCAAGCGGACCAGGGTCATACACAGTAGCCAAAAGAGAGTGCAAACAGAAAACACCCTCTGCTTTATTTGGCTTCACAAAAACTTACATGTTCTGGTCAAAGTGCCTGAGATTTAACATGTCAAACTTTATGAAAATAATGTGTAGGTGTATTTTTGTCAACATGTTCCAATCTTTTGATGGATAGCTTTGGTAGGATAGATATTGCTCAAAACAAACAAACAAAAAATATCAGAAAAAGAGTGTGAGACAAGTCCTTGAAAGACCTGAGCTTACATGAAAGAGCCATTTAAAACAGATATTATACACTCCACTCTGGAGCTCTTTTAACATGATGCTCTGAGCAGAAGCATTCACATTTGTTGTGCGTGGATACGGGGGAACACTTTTGGAAGTTACCAGTTAGGAACTTTGCCTCCGAAACATGACTTTTATAATCCATTTCAGAACCGGCACTTGGTTGTCAAGGCTGATGAAATAGAAAACCTGTTTTTGTTTCAGTAGATATCCCAGAGGACGAGTTTCAGTCAGCTGAAATAACTTCTCTTCTCCTACTTAATACAAAATTTGGGCCTGTAATGTATGTTTGGGTATATGCAGTGTGTACGGCTGCACAGTGAGCATAAAATGTGTTCAGTCCGTTTTGGTTTTCAGTTAAATCTTTCAGTGCCAACAAGGAGGACACTAACCTGTTACTAGTTAAGTTTCTCCTACTGAAGAGTGAAGACCACCTATTTCAAGATTTGTTTTGGGCAGGATATGTGCAGCCATTGCTGAGGCGTTACCTCACAACAGTCCTCCTTTTCCCCTTGTCACAGAGGAAGCCTGTCCTACAGAGCCAGCAGATAACCCAGATGGACCTTCGTTGCGTTACCAGCTAGCACAAGTAACATCTCTAGGGTAAAGATAGGCAAACAGTAGGCATAAAAGAAGACGGATAAACCCTAGAGGAAGTGCGTTTGTGATGCTGCTCTCTCCCTGTGCCTCAAAGCAGATACCATCCGTGACCCAATACACAAAAAAAGGGAACCTCAGAGCGTACCAGGCCTGCCCAAGCGCTTTGGCCGTGACTGGTACATAATCCTGTGGTGCAACGGGTAGCTTTATTAGCATGGTATGTATTGCAGACCAAAGAAGCTGAGTTTTTTCTTCCTCACTCCTTATTTGTCAGCCCACGGACTGAGCAAAAATTTGCCACCTTGCCATAAAACAATAAGGAAGGCTCGGAAGCTCTCTTATTCTTAAGTTTCAAACTGTAGGATGGGAAGTGGAGAAGCTAGTAAGTATGCTGAGGGCTTGGTGGCATAGGTTTAATTAGGTTTAAACTGCAAAACTGTGACATTTGTAAGTGTCCAGTTAAAGGCAACGTTAAAGACAACAGACCCCTTCTGCATTTGTGGCTTTGCTTGCCAGCTACAATGTCCCATATCAGAGTGGGAGGGTCAGGAGGAGAGGAGAAAATCCATCTGAAATTTAGCAGCTTGAAAAAAAACCCAAACGTTTATAATCAGCTTGAGAGCTCAGTGGATTTGCGAAATCGTTTGGGATTAACAGGCTATTGATTGCTAATAAAACAATATTTAGCTTTGTCTGACGAACAGCAATGGAGAAAGGTGTGGGCACCTTGTCAAACAAGAGCCATTGAGGACGGATGATGGGTTAAGTGTGGGGGTCTGAGTGGCAGCGTGGGTGCCCGTTCTTCAAGGAGAACTTGTCAGTTGTTAGTGAGGCTGGTGAAAGGAAGGACGCCAGCGCCTGATGGCTGGGGTAGTATTGATGCAAGTTAGCTGACTAATCAGATTGAAAAAGTCCCATGGTATTTATGTCACTTTAATTTTCATCAAACAATTGGAGACGACAGCACTCTATTAAGAAGAGGTTGATCCAGAACTAAAGCTAAATAAATTAGGGTCTCAGTTTAATCAAATTATCCCTCTACTGGCCTTGGATTAGCCGAGGGAGACAGCGTCGGTCTAGGCACTTCTGATTGGCTGATTTATTTATTTTTTTTTAAAAAAAGAAGCTGGTGCAAAGAATGGGAGATTTAACACACATAGCTACTACTCATAATACCTCAAACAAGCACCTTTTTTTTTTTTTTAAAAAAAAAAAATGTTGAAATTAATATTTATCAGGACAATTTGCACTTTTACTGCAGGATGTTTCCATTTTCATGTTAGTGAAATGAGGCAAAAATCTGTCAAGAGAAAAGCTAAAACAAGATAACTTAGAAAAAGCTGGCACAAAAATCTAAATACTAGCTAATGGTACTTAATATCTGTGATTTACAACAGATACCTTAGTTTACCTACTTGGTTTTTATTTTTTAAATCTTTTGATTACATGTTTACGTTGTGCTATTGTTTACTCCCATTATTGTGCAGGTTTAAACAATTCTTCTTCCTACTTTTCTTTAAACCTCTGAGAGAAGATTTTGGTGTACCTAGTTCAACTCCAAGAAAAGAGTTTTCCCAAACTGTCTGGTATCTTCTGGAAAATGTTTTCAAAGTTTTTCAGTGTGAAGCCTTGAACTCCTGAAATATTCCCAATCGTTGGCAGAATCGCTGTGTAAGTTCTGTCATTTTTCTAGATAAAGAAGCACAGGTCAGTTGCTGCGAACAACTAAATTAACAGCCTGTTAACTAAGAAACTTACCTATATAAAAACTATAACATGATTTATACTTCCTGATGTCTTTGGAAAAGCAAAAGCAGTTTTGCAAGAAAAGTAGTGTCAATGCATCTGGTCCTACGCTCGTTTGTGCTTTTTGATTTTTTTTCTTTCTCTGACTTTTTCTAACTTGTCTGCTTATGTTCATCAGTATTGTTGCTCATTCTGCTGGGGCAGTCATAAGTTAGGGAGAGTGGAGCTATACAAAGAAATTATTGTATTTTTATTACATCCACCAAAATGGAGAGAAAGGTCTGTGCTATGATCTAATGCACATCAAAGGTAAATTACACTGCATTTGTAAAAGACATGAGAAATATGACTATTATGTGGTCCCTCTTATTCTATAATCTACAAAATTTCACACTCTCCCTCTACTTCCATCTCAGGTGTGATTTTAAAGATATCCTTATCAAACCCTGGAAATTTACGAATTAAGCACTAGATTCCCTGAATGTCTATGAAAATATGTACTAATTTTTTTTCATTTATGATTTTTTTTTTTTCAGAAAAGAAAAATATTGCTATCTAGGTTTCAAACAATTTGATCCCAGTTTTTGGCACAAGTAAACTTTTTGCTTCCATTAGTTTCTCCCCATGAATACAGAGCCAAGCTGTTTGTGGTGGGTTTGATGTTTTCAGGGCTTAGGTTTCAAAGGATCTTTGAAAAGGTGTTGACAGCCAGTTTGTCAAAATACTTGGCATCTGCTATTGTGACACTAAGTATCTTGTAGAGATGTAAAAAATATTATGTCCCAAATAGTTATTTTTGAGGGTTTGTTTTTAACGTACAGAGCTGGAAGTTCCACTAGTTTGACCTGTTAGCAGATCTGAATGCCACAAAATGCCCGTTCTCACTTGTGTTCTTGCTGAGAATGAATTGAGACCATGTTTTATTTCACAGTAAAGATGTGTCCTAAGGTTAAACAGTTGATTCTAGTTCAGATGAGAATAGGATTTCTTTTGTAGTTTACGAAAATGATCTTTTACTCCGAGTCCAGTATTTTTTTTTCCCCCTGTGGAAACACAGATATTTAAAGATGAAAAAGAAAGTATGAATTTGATCCTAGAATATAATCTGTCTTTGAACACTGGCTCATCCTTAACATGCATACTTGTAGTTTTGTCTGCATTTACCTTTTGGACATCAACAGTGAAAGTAACTGTGAAGTTGTTACTTTCTGTGCCTCTAAGGTGTGTGTTTTATTTTT
This sequence comes from Stictonetta naevosa, assembly GCA_011074415.1. Taxonomy (NCBI): domain Eukaryota; kingdom Metazoa; phylum Chordata; class Aves; order Anseriformes; family Anatidae; genus Stictonetta; species Stictonetta naevosa. The sequence continues at coordinate 1,473,358 of CM021701.1, read as the reverse complement.
TTGTGTGTGTGTTTGTTTGTTTTTTTCCCAAGCTCAGTTGGGCACAGTCTAGCACCTGAACTTGTCCTGTGCTCCTCAAGCTGCTGCAAAATGCATGTTTCACGGAGGCACTTCTGTAGTTGTGTGTACTTCATCTCAAAGTAGTACAACTCCTTTTTCTTCGCTGTAGGTTTGCAGAGACTGGTTTTGCTCAATCCCTCATCGAAAAATGCTCAGTAGCAGTGTCTGTAGAAACAGTGCTGCATTTCAGGCCGTACATTCCTGCTATTTGCCATTCCTCCAAGCTGAAAGTGAACCTCGCAGCTGGGGAGCAGAGAGAGGGACGCTGGGCCACTTCAGCCCCCCCTGCAGCAGCAGTGTGTTTCCCTGTGCCACCTTGGCAAGCACAGGTAGGTGGGAGTAAAAATGGCTAGTTTTCAGCCAATTTGGAAAGATAAATCAGGGTAGCAAATGATCAGATGAGTGAACGCTGGTGATGGTAGGACTCCTCTGCCTGGTAGCAAAAAGGTGTAGGGTCATCTTTTCTGTCTCTCGAAACAACATTCACACGTAAGGATAAAAGCTATGCTCTGAGTTGCAGAGGTGATGGATAGGAAGAGATGCTCTGTGTTTCTGTTGATTTTCTGACAGGCTGAGAAATGCTGCTTGAATGTAAAAGCAGAGAAAACAGAGAAAGAACAGGGAGTGATTGGTGAAAATGATCCATGTAACATAGTGAGTGCCATACTTGGTAACTTAACCCTAACCATAATTTCAGGGGGAATTGTTTCTTTGAGGGGAAAATAAAAAAAAAAAAAATAACAGCACAGTTCTTTTTGCATCCTATACTTTTCACTGGCAGCCCCTGTCTAGCCCCACTCCTACTGCAGATGTAGGCTTGCTGTCTCTCTCAGGCCTAATCCTAACGGTACCCCAATGTCTGCACGAGCTCTACACAGGGTCCCCTGGGTGTTTGCCCAGATGAAAAAATATCTTGCAGCCCAGTTATCTTCTCTCAGAATTAAGGGGAATATGGCCACCATTGTCAAACTGTTAAAAACTGACTGTGCATGTAAATCCAGATTAGTGATCCTGCTTTCAATATTAATCATTTTTCCCCTGATGACAATTATAAAAATATTTTTATTACTCTTCTCTGTATCACAGCTTGTTTTCCTCTGCATGCTAAATGGCACTAATTTTTTCTGGTTGATGCTTCATTTAAATCTTTCCAAGCTCTTAATTAACGAAATCTAAACTCACCCTTCAGCTGAGAGTGAATAAAGGTATAAGGCGTTCACTGCCATTAATGATGCTTTATTTGCAGTGATGTCCCCCTGCAAAACATGAGTTTTCTGCACCTCCTTCCATTGCACCTATTGCTGCTGTACCTACACTTTCCATTGCAGTGACAGCCTTGTGAGAACCTCCTCGTTGCAACACATCACAAAGACATTCTGAAAAAGCCAGTAGCTGCTTCTGGACCCCAGACTGCTTGCTACAAAAACTGTGCATAATCACTTTAATAAAAACGTGCAACCAACTGGGATGGGAAGACTGAGTACAAACAGTAATTCCCATTGTACTGTGTGGTTTTGGGAGTATCGTTTTTGGCACGTACATGTGGCAGGCTGGGTTTAGTAACAGGGGAGTATAGGATAACATTTCAGATCATCTGGGCTTTCTAGATAGAAAATGCTTTTGAAAAATTGTTTTGAGTCTTGAGCTTCGTTATCTGTTCTGCTGGAGACCATGAGTGGTTAAAATTGAAGAATGTAACTCTGCTACATGTGTTTAGACCTATGCAACTAAGAAATTGGGTTTGCTATCGTTATTTTTTTTAACACATTCCCCCCCCCCCCCGTACGTTTTACACAGGGTAAAGTAATAGCTGTTTAATAATAGTTTCCTCAAAAATGCTTTATTTGCTCTGTATGCAGTTTCTGCTAACACACTTTCTGTGCTTTTGAGTAATGACAAGCACTGTGGTGACGCAGGTAGAAAAAGAAGTTACACGTGCTTGGAAATCCAGATGAAATACAGCCTACAAGTGATATGACAATACCATACTTTGTGTGTGAACACCCTCTGACAGCCTGTCCACTGTTGTGTTTCTAGAGCTTCAAAAAAAGTTTGAAATGCATTAAAAAATTGTAAATATTTGAAGTTTCTTCCCCTTGGTCTGGATTATAAAATAGTAATCCATTACATTGTAAATCTTGCTGTACCATGCAAATCCCTTTATAAGGATTAGGAGATGGTAACAAAGATGATCATATTTCAAGAGGTACTGGTGCAAGCTATATGCTGCTGCTGTCATACAGTCTTCATACAGTCTTAACCCAACATGTTATATACATTGTTCCAAATGAACAGGTGCTTTACATTTATTGAGAATCTTAATTCATGCAATGACCAAAAAGAGAAAAAGATTTGGTTACAAGGCCGGGCAGCACATTCAGTCTGTTATTCTCTGAGCGGACTCAACAATAGCTGAGGGCGTGCAGTGGAGCAAAGACTATGCAATCAGTGACCCCTTGCCCCTTCAGTGGGGGAGAATTTCAGTAAAACACAAAGAAGCTGCTGTTCTTGCTTTTGCTGCTATCAGCCCAGGGACTACTTACAGAACAGTGGCTGTTGAATCTATTTCTGCGATTAGCTCTTTGAGCAAGAGTAGAGGAAAAGTGTGTTTTACCGTTGTGCTATTTCTTTCATTGGATCAGACCCTGCTTAGGGAGAAGGCAGAAGCATCTGGCTTGCCTAGATTTCTAGCGTACGTTAGGGGTATGCAGTATTTTGCCAGCATTTCACACCGCTTCCTATGAGTATTTATTAATTGCTATGAAACGAAAAAATTCTATGAGGAGTTTCATTTTAGACCGTTAAGCAGCATTTGAAGAATCTGTGTTATATTGCTGTATCTGTAGAAGTAATTTTGAATGGATAGGGAATTTAAAAACAAAGTGGGATTTGTGAAGAAGACTGTTTTCGTAGCTCTTAGGACAAATTTCCTTTTAAAATCTTTTGGTCATATTTAAAATCAGTTTCCAAGTGTAGATTTTTCACATTGCTTTGGGATTGCCAATAATGATGCAAGATCCAGGCAAGTCTAATCTCTTTAACTGGTACTGTTTTTAAAAGCCTTTCTTGTTAGCTGCCAGAAGTAAGCAAAAGCAGTTCCCGTATTTTTTTGCTGCGTGAGGGTGGAAATCCGTCACTCCGTGAGCCTGGGGCACGCCACTGGGATGCATGCAGGGCCCCGCGTGGGGCAGAAGGGACAGGTGTGTTTCCCTCAGGCCCAAATTGCGGAGAGGAAGCAGGAGAGCTGTGGTGTAACCTGCCCTACCCACCGCCACACGTAGTAGCTGCTTTGAGCCACACGCTTAGCTTTTCGGTATGTAGGTGCCTTAAACCACTTCTCTGGGTTTATGTGAAGCTCGCTGCTGCAGAAGCCTCCGGCTGTGCAAAGCGGAGAGGTGAGCACGGGCAGGGAGGCACGGTGGCAGCACCCCGATGTGCGCGAGGGGCCGTGACGGGCTCGCCCCACAAGATGGCGCCGCGGCGGGAGCGGGCGGGTACGGGCGGCGGCAGCCGCGCGCTCCGCGTTCGGAACGCCCCGGTCGGCTCCGCGCGCGGGAGGCCGCCGCCAGGGGGCGCGCTCGTCCCCGTCCCCCCCCTCCCCTCACACACGCTCGGTCCCGCCCCTGCGGGCGCGCTGCTGACGCGGGGGGCCCGGAAGCGGCGCACGTGGGGCGCGGCGGGCGGATGGGCTCCAGGACGGCGGGCGGCGGGGGCGGCTGGGGGGGTCCGGGAGGCGACGAGTGGTGGCATGAGGAAGAGGAGGAGGAGGAGGAGGACGAGGGAGGCGCCGAGGGCCCGCCGGCACAATGCCTCTTCTGCGCCAGGTCCGCGTGCCCCCCCCCCCCCCGCCCCCGTAGGAGTGCTGCGGCCGGCAGGTGCCGGCGGCTAACGGCTGTCTGCCCGCAGGGTGTTCGGCGCCGCCCCGGAGGTGTTGGCGCACTGCAGCGCCCAGCACGGCTTCGACGTCCGCGAGGCGGCCCGGCAGCACGGTGAGCGACGTTTAACGTCGGGCGTTGCTTGCGGGCGCCGCGTGTCCAGACCGAGGTGGTGGGGAGAGGGAGGGGCGCGTGGGGGGGGTGTGCGTAAAGCTGGGGGCACAGGGAGTTGGGCTAGCGGAGTGCCCAGCTGCTGAGCCTCTAGCTCCCAGCCTGCTGCCTCCAGGGGAACGCGGGGAAGCAGGATTGGAAAGAAAACTGTTCTGAGAGTCACGCATTAAAAAGCGGGGAAACACGATGGCATGGGAGCTCTGCAAAGCGTTTGGACATCCGCGTGTAAAACTGTAAGATTTGGCCTGCTTGCAGTCTAAAACCCGCTGGAAAGGATTTTGAGTTCAGATGGTATCCTCTGTTTTCAAAGAAAGTACAAAATTACGTGTAAACTATAGCTATTTCTGAGCTAGATGGCAGTTTAAAATAAGAATCAATGTGTATTCTCGATGAGTAGGATCAGCTTACTTTTCGTTAAGCAGAGAGCTGAAAATAGGAACAAAAGAGTACAACAGCCTAAAATATCAACAAGGCAGCCTAGCAGGAGATGATGTCCTGAGGTAGAGTTGCTTGCCAAATGAAGGAAATCCTTTTTCATAAGCCAAGTTTTCATGTCTTCGGTTCTTAGTTCGTGGCTAAAGTATTTGTCTTGAACGGTGACAGGGTCCTGGTTTGCTCCTAGAGAGTGAAATGGTAAATGGGAAATGAAGGTAGGAAGACGACATTAAGTAATGACATACGCCCCAAAGGGAAGCTGGCCAGTTGAACAATTAGTATTCACATGATAGCAAAACACATGAATTTTCTGTAACGCAAGTTGTCTCTTTTGTTTTTTCTTTCATTTCAGGACTAGATTTCTATGGATATGTTAAACTAATAAACTTTATTAGACGGAAGGTAAGTGTGCCCTGTATTACTTCTGTAATTTATGTCTGGAGAATGCAAAATCAAGGCATTAGGTTTTCAGCTTGCTTTTTTAATAGCTGCATGAAACTTTGTAGTCTATTTCTAGAAATAAGAATTTACCAAAAAATAGCTATCGATTGGTTTCTTTAGGTGCAAGCATAACTATGAAGTTGTTTTAATTTAAAATATATTTAATTAATGCAGCTTATATCATTTCCAGAAGAGAATGTTCATACTTGCAAAAATCCACACTATGTTGTATTACATCGCTTTGTTATTTTGTCTTGGCCTTTGACTTAGATGTCTTGCTCAAGTTATGGGTTCACTTCTTGATGACTAAGTTTCCTAGTTCTCGTGTGTGCTGGTGCAAAAGAATCTTTCCTAGGAACATGAGCTGGATGGAACCCTGCCACACTGCCAGGAAGGACACCACTTGATCACAGAATGTAAATATAATCTCTGCTAAAATAACAGAATCAGAAAAGCTGGTGTGAACCTATAGTTTTCAGTTGGGCTTGGCTACGTTTTGTTTTATTGTGACTTTGATGTATGTTCTTTGGTTGTTTCATGAATCCTGAGGTCTACACTGAAAAGTATCTTACACAGGCATTTTTTACTTGAATCTTTAATCTTCTACTTAAACCCTTCAACAGTTATTTGAGGTATAATTTGCTACAGATTAAGTCATGAAAATGGAAAAACTGAGGTCCAGAATCTAACCTCTCCTTTTCCTAAAAAGTATTACCTGGCCAAATGCAAACGAGAGAATGTAACATTTTTATAAGGTGCTATGCATGTAAAAAGACTTTATGCAATTAGGATGTTAGTTTCATTGATTACCTCTGTTGTAAGCTGTGAGCGTGACACAGAGGAACACCTGTGTAAACTTGATTTTATACAGCGTAATCCTGAAGGTGTCCTTCAATGTCTGGTGGTCTGCTGTGCTTCACTGCTTGTACTGAGTTCCATGATAGTATAACTTTCTGGATTTTGCAACACACACTAGCTTGAAAATGTATTTTTATGCTCTTCCCTGGTCACCATGGTTGTGGTGTCACCGTGCTGATGTGAACGCTTGATGTCAGAGCCCCGATGGAAGCCAAAAGTTTATTTCTTTATTGCTCTTGCTAGTTAGGTTTAAAGCAGTATCTTTCTTGGTATTTGCTATAAAACTACTTATGTAATACACAATTTATTTTAATGGGTGGAAGACAAGTCCCGTGCCTTGTTTTCTCGAATGGGATTGAAGGTCTGGTGTTTTCAAAGAAACTCTCAAGCTCTTCTTTTCTCTAGAAGCCAACAGCAGAATATTTGAAATCACTCAGCAGCCCACTGCCATGGGATGGAGAGGAGTATCTGAAACCAGAGCTAGAAGATGATCTCCTCCTTCAGTTTGGTAAATAACTGCTTTTCAGTATGATTACACTGTATCGTGGGGTAAATGTGATATTAAGAGTTTGTGTCACAGAAAGAATCATCGCTACTCCTAAATTAACTTGAGTACTTGAGAAAGTCCACGTAATAATTGAACTAAAGACATTCAGTCACTCTGGTATTTTTACCACACATTGTATGCTGATTTTTAACGGCTGAGGTGTTCATAGCTGCTTATTATCTGCATTCATGTATCGTAAATACGATGTTCGTAGCTGAGGTGCTGTATGTGGTAATGAAGCAGGTCAAAGAGGCTCTCTACCTAAACTTCAGTGAAAGATGTATGAGGCTTATAACGCTTCTAAATGCAAATACTTAAAATCAGGTGCTTTGAATCAAAAGTGTACAAGTGAGGAGCAAGCAATCTGCTATGTTTGAAGAGCTTCATATGTTTTAGGTTGGGTCTTTGGACCAACCAAGTGTAAGATAATACAATTGCATGGAAGAGTTCTGCCTCTAGTGGTTTTAATGATCTGTTTGTTAGAAGGTTTTGAGGAAATACAGTTAGACTTTTGAACTTACTTTTGCTGTCTATGATCTTCTAACTCTGTCTCTGTTTGGTACTTCATTGTGCATCTTTCTTTCCCCTAAACCATAAGGTACTCAGCGCTTGTGGAATTCTTCTACTCCATATAGTCTGTCCTTTCTAAACAAGCCCTGCTGCCTGATGGCCCAGATAATCCATGCTAGAGGACATTGATAGGTTACTTCAGGGATTTCACGTTTCACTGTGTACTTAACTGTAATGTGTGCTCTGTGCTCGTGTTACTGTCTTCCACAGTGCTTGGTGCTTTCAGCTACCTTAGTGGTTGCTAAGAGTTACAGGTAATATGAGCATCTGAAAATTGTGTTTTAAATATTGGTTTTGTTTCAGTCTCATGGAACAAGTAGTTTGTTGTCTATCATTAAAAGATAAGCATAGCTGTGATTTGTTTCCTATTTTTAATGAAGTCTCTTGCCTGACAAGCTGGCAGTAGCTTCATACTACATCCAGAAACATGGCAGCACTGTTTTCTTATGCACTGATGCCTGTTGAATTCACCAGATGCATTTAGCAAGAGGTGAGTGGGTCCTACTGCTGAATCTGAGTTGTGGTACTTAAAAACAACGTCATCTGGATTTCTTTTACTTACACTCTTCTGAGTTCTATATGTGGAAAAATACAGAGTAGCACTGTAACTAAAGCTTAACCTAATGTCTCATTTATCAATTATCAAACACAGCTATCTGAAGAAGTCCAACTTGTGGATTTATTTGCTTTGTTAACTGAACTCACTTCTGACATCATGCTTTAATTAGTATTGTGTTCTGCAGTTAGTCCTGTCAAACTCAGTGATGTTTTTTCTGAAACGCACTGTATTTGCAAATTGTCCAAAGACACAAATAGTAACGTTGGTAACATAATGCGTTTATGAGCATATTTTTTTTCTTCTTCCCCATCAGATATAGAAGATCTGTGTGAACCCACCAGCATGTGTTCTAATGGTTTAAATGATACGACAGTGCTTGAACAATTAAAATGTGCAGAACACAGAGCAAGACTCGCAGAAGCAGCCTTGGCTAGAGCACAGAAAGATCTTCAAAAAATGAAGTAAGCTTGAACTGAGGCTTTTTTAATTTGATGTTTTAGGCAAGGTGAGATGTTCATGTTTAAATACCAACAAATTGAAAGAAGTGGTAGAATGTAACTATGGAATCAAATTAATATCTTGTGCTGGAAATAGATGTTGGCTTGACTTCTGTCTCGTAGATTATAAGGAAACTAAAAATTGCACAATTGAAAAGAGCAGAGTTAGGAAAGCTGCATAAGCACGTGTTTGAAACGTATTTTGCTTCAGACCACTCTTTGTTTTTCAAACACATTTCTACTAGTCTAAATTTAAATATTGAAGGTAAGCACAGTGGAGAAGAGGGTGGTATTCACAATTCAAATACAGGGCTTTAAACATTTTGAAAGACAATGGTAGAAGTTGGAAATGTTTTTTCTTTTTTTTTCTTCCACGTGTTTTTACAGTGGAATCTAGTTCCATCTTGGAGTAACCCGTGATGAAATTTAATATACCAACTTTTCAGATACTTTTATTTTTAGTCTCAGTGTGGGTTCAATTAGTAAGAATATTCAATGTATCGCAAACAGAAATCTAGGCATCCCAGTAGTTGTATCTAATACTTTGAATTGTTGAGGTCTTCAAAAAAACAGATTGATGCTCATGCATAAAATGGGAATTTAATGTTGTTTTGAGATTACACAGGATTAAATGTTGTATGAAAAAATAATTTCAAGATAACAGCTACAGTGATCAGGCACTGAAAAACTAGGAATGTGTTTAACAGACCTAGGAAAACAAGTTAGGATTTTTTGTTCAGAGGTAGAAAAGAAGTAGAAAAGAAGTAGAAAAAAGCTTGTTTTGTAAAAGACATTTGAGGGCTTATTGTATGCTCTGAGAGTACATACTTGATTTTGTTAGCAAATGAGTATACTGAACTCTAAGTTCTATTCAAATCGTATCTACCCCCAGTTATTTAGGCATGTACAAAATGGACAGTTTTGTCTTAAATAAGGTTTAATTTCTGCACTAGTACTTTCAAGCATACGGCTCTTCTCTCGTATATGTGTGTGCATTATGCATGAATTCACCATAAACAATGAGAATGAGAGCAATTTTTCACTATACTTAGCAAACTTGTTCAACCGGATGTTGTCTTGCCTTACTCTCTTTACCTTGGTTCTTTTTCATTTAAAGCAAAGAAGAACATTTTCAGGTCTTCAGTTGCCATTTCTTTTCAACTTTCTAAACTTACATCAGCCTTATATATTTCTTTTAGAGGTTAGCTTAGCAAATTATCTGTTGGTGTAAAAGGGGCTTTTTAGTTGTTATTTTTGAGTGCAGGCTCCGACTCATCAGGGATGGGCTGGCAGCAAAAAATAGCCAAATGTAGATCAGGTGAAGCAGACCAGTTTTAAATTATGGGCAGTTGCATTGTAGTAGCCTACATGCTGTAATTCATAGTGATGCTGATTTCTGCTGTAGGTTACTCTATTGAAAGAGACGATGTACAGATGTTTCCTTTCAGGTAGATGATACAGTGCTCCCTTCAGCAGAATAAAAGGAGCTCGTAAGTGGAATGTGGAGTAAGCGGAATGTGGAGCAAGAACAGCAAAAGGGACCTTAATCTAGGGAACTCATTTTTCTACTGTCTTCTGTCACGGAAATAGGCATATACCAGTATTTAGAAGCCTGGTTGACTGACTTTGGCTTCAGGAGTTAAAGCTAGGTCCAGGAGCTTTCTCACACTTCAACTACCTACAGACCTTTTGTGGGAGACTAACTGTAACTTGTTTCAGTTGCAGTGTGATTGTATTGTGCAGATGTTGCTCTTTAAGGTATGGAAAAAATGTTGGGTGTTTTAATGACTGGTCAGGATCAGTCACGCAGCTCCCTAGAGATTGTTGCCATCTAAGCATGGTTGTAATAGTATATATGAACACCTACTAAATGAGTATAAAATAATTTATGCAGAAATGTTTCTCCAAGCTTTCCAGGCTCAGCAGACTTGTTTGTGATGAAATGGAAGGGAGTACAATTTCAAAAACAGGTAGTTGGAGGCCTTTTTTTCTCCACAAATGGTAACAGTTAGTATATAAATCAGGTCACCTTTAGCATTTGATTTAATTTAGAGATAAAAGAGCATGGCTCATATATCTGATTTTTTTTTTGTTGTTCCATCTGTGTCCTGTTCAGAGATGATGGTTTTTATTTTTATTTTTCTTGATTAAAAAGGTAGAGGGAATCTCCGCATCTAGAGTCTTTATTTGGTACTCGTGTTGCATGTGTAGGCTGGAGGAACTCTTGGCTGAATCTTTAAAGTAATTTTAAATTTGAAATTAGGTTTAAGTTGTACAAAATGTTAATTTTAATTGTATGCTATATACGTTTTATAAGTTGCTATTTTTATAACTTAAGTATTTATAAAAAGTAATAAAAACATGAACTGGCTTAGTAAAGAGCAATGTTAAAAATAAGATCTGTATCCTACCTGTATGTCAGGAAATACAGGAAGTTTATAATATCAACAGCCTTGTAGCGTGAGCTCCCTTAACACCTTCTCTTCCCCATCCAAACTAAATACAGAAGTATTTAAAATGTCAGGACTGAAATAGTAGTTCTGTTGTCCTGTAAGGATGGTACTGGTAACGAGATGTTACCTGGAGCTTCTGTAGATTCCTATGTAAGAAAATAGGGCTTCAGTTAAAGGTCAGTGTTGGCTGCTTTGGAGTGGTCTAGGTCAGACTAAAACTTCAAGGAATACCGTTTGGCTGAAGCGTTTTGGCTCTTCCGCTTGATTTTTTTGTTGAAGTGTCAGTTATAACATTATAGTATGAGTTGCTCAGTTGTCAACCTTTAATTTTAGTTTTCATGATAAAACCGTAGGTATGGGTTCTTCTGTCTAAAATTCTTCCAAAACGTTTATCAGTTATTTTTTGGAGAAGTGAGAACATCACATACATATAAGGAGTACAGGGCCATGGAAGAGGAAAATAAGTACAGCATATGAATAAAAAGGGAATTAAAGTAACATGGATTTTAAGCTCAGAGTTAGCTTCACCCAGATATTTTCATTTTGAAGTGCTTTCTTCAACCTTCCATGAGTCATTCAGCTATACGTGACTTAAAGTTCTGAAGTGCTGTTCGTGGGATTGAGTCCATAACTACATGACATACCCAAAACATACGTTGTTGCCCTGCAGACTTCTACCATGGTGGTACTAGCTTTTGTACTAGGAAGTGCCCAACAAGGAGTTATGTAAAAATAGAAATGAAATCTGAATTGGATCAAACTGTGGCTAGCACAGAGATGAATACAGCGACTGTTTCACTACTAATGCTGCTTAAAATAATCATAGAAGCATAGAATATCCCGAGTTCGAAGGGACCCATAAGGATCATGCAGTCCAACTCCTGGCACCGCACAGGTCTACCCAGAAGTTTAGACCCTGTGACTAAGTGCACAGTCCAAACGCTTCTTAAATTCAGACAGGCTTGGTGCAGTGACTACTTCACTGGGGAGCCTGTTCCAGCGTGCGACCACCCTCTCGGTGAAGAACCTCTTCCTGATGTCCAGCCTAAACCTCCCCTGCCTCAGCATGACACCGTTCCCATGGGTCCTATCACTGGTGCTTATGGAGAATAGGTGGTCTCCTGCCCCTCCACTCCCCCTCGTGAGGAAGCTGTAGGCCGCGACGAGGCCTCCCCTCAGCCTTCTCTTTTCCAGGCTGAACAGGCCCCGTGACCTCAGCCGCTCCTCATACGACTTCCCGTCTAGGCCCTTCACCATCTTCGTCCTCTGGACACTCTCCAACAGTTTAATGTCCTTTTTGTACTGTGGTGCCCAGAACTGCACACAGTGCTCGAGGTGAGACTAAGAGAGAAGCGTGGATAGGTAATGCGGCAAGAGTGGTGGATGATCGTGCAGCAGCCTCCAGGAGCCAGCAGAGGGAGATTGTGCACATTTAAATCCGAAGCCGGGCCCATTGTTGTAAAAGCCCCTGTGCAGTCTGGATTCCTTATGTTCTTAAAGCTCCCTCACCTCCTTCCCCCCCGCTTCCTTTTCATGGTCCCATAAACATGTCTCAAGGGTGTATTTGAAATTGATTACAGACAATTTGCCCAAGACTTCGTGATGAATGTGGATGTCGGTAGCAGCTCGTCATCCAACGCCATTGCAGACCTTCACGAGGATGAGGATGGTGTTTACTTCAGCTCCTATGGGCATTATGGGATACACGAAGAGATGCTAAAGGTTAGAAAGTGATCTCAACTGCATCTGAGTAGGGCTAAAGAGGAAAGATGGAATGTAGCGGGCTGTGTGCCCATAAATATACTGCAGAGCAGCTGCATTTTTAACCCTTTCTATACATGGTAGTTTTTTTTTGTAGGAGTTGGACTGAGATCCTTATTCCAGTTTTATGTCCTTTGTATGAATTCTTTTTACTGTACAGGAAGCATTAGGGAAAAAAATCATTTACTCTAGAGACAGGCTTGTAGATGCTGCAGTATCTAACTTTACCTTTCCAGAGGCAGCTTTTTCCTGTATGCTTAAAAGATACACAATATAATGTGGTACAGATTATGAATATTTTTTTTTCGATTTATTTCTTTTGAACAATTAAAATTTGTCAGGCAAGCTACTGTGATTTCCTATTGCATTAGGTAAACAGGAATTGGTGTCATTTGTGTGCCATCCAGCATATTGATAACATGGCATTGAATAGCTGGAAAAATTGTAAACTCCTTTTTTGTGATAAAAAATAAAAAATGTCTTAACCCTTAGGGGGAAACCTCTTCCCTTTTAAATTAAAAAAATAATAGTTAAACATCTTAAAATTGGCATGTAAATTAAAATCCTTTGATGCTTCCTTTCTGAGAAAAGGCCATAGTTAGGGAAGTTGTAAGAAGTTTTATCATTTTTTATGGCAGAAATAAATAAAATTCCTGCCTAAATGTATGGATAAAATATGGAGTTGAAAAGTATCTTTGTCCATGCAGGTAGCATATAAAATCTTGTGCTTTGTATATCATTTAATGGCCCCAATGTAGAAATGCACGTGAACCTGTGTTAAGACTAGTATAAGTGTGAGGTAATTTTTAAGGGGGAGGGAGTGCTGCAGAAGCACAAAGGTCTCTGCGGAGATGGAAGAACGTTTTCCTAAATGAGTAGTCTAGAGAAACAGAATCTTGAAGATAAATTATAGGAGTTGGGTTGTGCAAGGCAGCTGTATAAATAAAGGTGTCATTTGAGATGTTAAAGGGTACAGATGAGGGAGTCTTTGATTATGAAGTTCTTCATAATTGTGCATTTCTGCAAATTGAGTTTGGTTTCAGGGAATGTGTGTCAGAATGCCTTTAAGAAGACTTCAGACTTCTTTCCTAACCACAGGAAAACATTGATTTTTACCACACATATGTGGAATTTTTTGCTATATGCCAAGCTTTCACTTTGATTTTTTTTTGAATGTCAGTATTATTTATATAAATAAATGGGTTTGCTACATAGAAAGTTTTAAGAAAGGGGATTTGCTGTGTGTTGTGTGTTTCTGACAGTGTTATATTTGGAAACCTTTTTTTTCCTTATTCCTAGTAGTGGCAGGCTGAAGTTTTGATTTGTTTCTTTTGCTGCAAATACTTCAAAGCCAGGGAAGGATGGTTGTTACTTTATACTGACCAAATAGCTAGTTTTCCCCCTTGTCGTTTTTCTTCAGAATTTCTTAAATATAACCTTAAGAAGTTTCCTTACCATTTTATTTAAAAACAAAAAACAAGTCTTGCATTGAAATGGTCAGTGAAAGAATGGAATTGATGAATAGAGAGACCTGAAGTGAATGACCGTAGCAGTAGTGCATATAAGTAGAGACAGGAGCTAGAATTGTATTGATTTAGCTGGGGCAGTGCTGAGGCAATGTGAGTGGGCAGGATGGAAGGCTGAAAGCTTTCCAGCTGGCTGCTTTCTTGATTGATGCTGAACCTTGTGATTTTTTTCATACTATTTTGGTGGTTTCAGCAAATCCTCTTATATACTGCGATAGAAGTGAACTACTAAAAATAGGTGCTCTCAATGATTTGTTGTAGTAAGCCAACATAATTTTAAAGGGTCTATTTGTTTTATGTTAATTGTATATATTTTGAAAGTAAAATTCAGTAAAATACTCCATGAATGTTTGGGCTGTGTGCGTTGATCTTCTTAACTGTTAACTGAATTTTAGGGTTTTAAAGTACCAGAATAACTTGGTTTGTCTATATAATTTTTATGAATGATTCTTTGTTCTGAGACTCATTGTGACCTTTTTTCCTAATAAAATAGACTTTGTTCTTTCTCAATGTAGAAAATTTATTTAGTTTCGATACTTTTTATAAAAATCTTACTTGCTACAGTAGAATAACGTGAACTTGAATATATACAATTGTATTTTCTACTGGAGTATTATTTGTAGTCCATCTTTATTAGATAAAGATGACTTAAAATATATTATTTGGCTTTGCTCTAACATCTGACCTGCAACATCAATTCCAAAACGTATACTTGGCTGTCAATTTGTGTACCTGGTGATGCATATTAAGAGGATCAATATATTACCTTGCTGATAGACAGGGCTATGCCACCAGCTTTCATACACCGAGATACTGTAAATGCTTTCATACATGCTTGAAAACATTCCAGCTTCTCAGATCATGTTGAGTTACAGTTAAATCTCTATTTATTTTATGCTTTCATAGGATGGGAAGTACAACTTTAATTACTGACTTGTCTTCAGGCTTTCAGATTTGTAGTTTGTTCAGAAATAGAAACAGTTAATATGATCCATGACTTCTTTTGAGGAATCTGCATGTCATGCAAGTTAAAAGCGTAGAATGATGCAGAAAATTTTGTGAGCTCATCAGTCAAATTTTTACCATTGTATAGAAAGAAGGCTGTTGTGTAAGGTTGACGTAATACTGCCATTCTATTACTGCTGTTCATGCAAGGTGATGAAGAGGTATTAAGAACTTTGAAGCATCTAAAATCAAATGCATAGGTCAGGAAAGTGAAAGCTATTTATTTCCTCTTCCGGAGCTCAGCTGGCTTTATTTTCCTAGGCAATAAATTTTAAAGGATTTTAGTATGGACACTATCATTATTGGAGAATCCTTGTAAGTACAGTAGCCACAAAACATCTTCAGGCCAAGTTAAAAAGCAACTTTCTCTGCATTTTTGAACAGTATCTCATATATAAATAGGCAAAGTGAACATTGTTTTTTCTGCTTTAAATCATAGGATAAAGTGCGTACAGAAAGCTATCGTGATTTCATCTATCAAAATCCACATATCTTCAAGGACAAGGTAGGTAAAACAGCTCAAAATTCAGTAATTTCTGCAATTTGCTTTTTCTAAAGTGGTAGAAATCCTTCGGACTGGCTACTTCGTAGCGTTGGGTTGGAATATTGCACTGTCAAGATTTGATTTAATATACTCTGGCTCTATTAGGTGGTAGAATGTTATTCAACTGCTGGAGAGTGGACAGTGCTGATAACAAAAGCGCTGATCGCTGTTGTCACTGTTACGTGTGCTGTGTCGGGACGTTCATTAATTATGTTGGCGGGGTTAAGTTAAACCTTTCTCATCTAGTATATTAAGCAGAATCTATCTTAGAGGCACTCTTAACTAGAATTTAAGTGAATTTATATTTGGGTCTGATTCAGTAAAGACATCTGAGAAGCACTGTACAATTAGAACTGGGGAGGAATTCATATGCCACTGACTTGTTGAGTTGGTGGCGTTTAGTGTATCCAGACTAGGCTTTTGTTCAAGGACTTTGAACCGGGAACGGCTATTTCACGTGCAGTGAGGAGAAAAGAGGCCTGTGGATATTTATGATCCTGCTGTGGTTATGACCCTGGTGCAGATGGAATACCCTTCTTCTCTTCTGTGTTTCTG
Organism: Stictonetta naevosa; assembly: GCA_011074415.1. Classification (NCBI taxonomy): domain Eukaryota; kingdom Metazoa; phylum Chordata; class Aves; order Anseriformes; family Anatidae; genus Stictonetta; species Stictonetta naevosa. The sequence continues at coordinate 1,457,501 of CM021701.1, read as the reverse complement.
TTGGCTATTTCTGTTGAGTTTGGTGTCTTCTGATTTATGCTGTGCAGACGTGTATTCTGGATTGGCTTTCTTCTGCTTACCTCTTACTGTTATTCAGCTGGCAGGCTTATTGAAGGAAATCACTTCAGATTTTTATTTTGGTTCTGATAAGAGACTTTGTTAATGAGCGGTAACGTAAGTTCTTCAGTTGGAAATTGTCCTAGGTAGTTTTACAGGGGGAGGTATTTTTAGGTGGATAGCGCATGCTCTGTATTTCTCACCTCAGATTACTTTTAGCAGCTGCAGTGGAAAATAATTGTTGGGTTTCGCCTCAGTTCATATCATAAGCATGTTCCTGCTGAACATTGTGAAGCTTCTAGCGATAATGAGAGAACAAGCAAAAACATCATTGAAGCATAATGCTGCCAGTTACTTGAAAGATATGGATGATCAAAGAGCTGGGAGGCTCATCCAGCAAAGCAGAAAGATCAATAAAGAAACAAAACTTTATTTTGAGTAATTAAGTTTCATAGATGCCCCTAGAATTGATAGCTATGAATTTTCACAGGAAATGATTGATGTTAGGAATGCATGTCCTAAGGGAACAATGTGGTTTGGATTTCTCCGCTGATGTATGGACACCTACAAAATGCAGGTGAAGAGTTCTAGATAATGTTTCTTAAGCCCTACCTACAGATGCACTTGCTCAGGCATTGACTTGAACTTCCGTGCTTACGCGGTGGTTTCGCTTCATGTGAAAGCGTTCAACTCCTATAGAGAAGCTCATCTATTACTATTACAGCATCTACAAACTGATTTCTGAACTCTGTTCTTATGGCAGTTTTTTTCTTAAAGATACCTCTTGTCTCAAGTCGTAGTGTTTCCATCCAAACCCTGTGCATTAAGGTTGAATGGACAGAAAGGTTATCAATTGCATTGAGTTCCCAATAGTTTACATTCAGCTGACCAGTGCTCTACTTAGTGTCTGACCAAATTTTGTGTAGCTGTTGCTTGGTATAATGTTATGGAAAACATAAGGGATTTTCTTAAAGATCTAGCATTGAAGTGAAATCTGTTGCATATTTCCACTGAAGAAAGTGTTCAGTTGTTTGGCTTAATTTATATATCATTTGATGCTCTCAGAATGATATTGAGTGCCATGTCCAACCTGGGAAAATAGGCAGATTTCCTTTAGAAATTTGATAACAATTAAAATAAGAAAAGCCTCATGTTTTATTTCCTAGACTCCTGAAATATTCTTAGAACTCCCATGTGGCATTTCTCCTTAGAAAATATGTGGCAATACTTCTTGTTGTTTCTGAAAGGACAAGTGTGAGGCTGGTTGTAGAATTTGATTCAAACAGCTTGGTTGACCTTACTGGCTTTTAATACATATCTGCAGTATCCCTAAGAGGTATGTTTGTGTGAATGGGATGATAACACAGCATCTGTTTGTGCATACTTCATTCAGAACCAGTCAGCTTATTCTTTCAGCTTTCAAAATAAATTATTAAAACTTGAATGAATCCTGCTCTTGCTGTCTTTATTATAAACCTCTCAAACATACTTGCAGTGAAAACAGGACAAATCCCTGCTAGGACAATTCCTAACAAATAGTTCAAGTGATCTGTCTTGGTAAAAGGAAATGTGATCCATTTTACAGAAAAAATATTTTGGTTAAAAATACTGCTATGCTTAAGTTTCTGTTGTGGAATATAAGTTTTAACACAGGTATCATTGGGATATTGAGGAGAAAAATGTGTTTTTAAACATTATTGCTACTAAAAGTTCATTGATGGAATGAATTAAATTGACAAATTACCTGACCTTCTGTCTTTCTGAATTTGAAGTAATATTTCCTGTTCTGAAAGCTAGCCTACCGGTTTTGATTAGATGGCAGAGAAGGATGTGATGCTGCAGTCTGTAATGGTGTAGTCAAATCACCAGTCCAGCTGTTCCAGATCTCTGTTGAGAGGCCATATGTGATCACTGCAAGAACGCGTTAGCTGTAGACCCTTGTCCTTAGGCTAATTGGTGATCATTTTGCTTGTCTTTCAGTTCCTCAGATGTGTTCCAGCTTGTACATATTCTCTCCTCTGCCTTTTTCTCCACCCCCGTCCCCTGCCTGTGGCTAGATGAGTTCCATCTGGGTTTTTAAGTGACCAGGGCAGCTGTCCAAAGCGTTGTCTGTTTTGATTTTTTTCTGATTTGTGGTGATTGCTCTCTTTCATGCAACTGCACATCAAGAGCATTCTTTCACAGAGGTTTGTTTTTGGCTCTGACTTCCAGCTTTCATGGCTCAGCAGTTCTGTAAACTACGACGGGTAAAGTGCTAGAAGAGATGGTATTAGGGAGCACGAGATACCAACAGCTGCAGGAGCGTTGGTTTTTACTTCCTATTCCTGTCTCCAGAAGACTTGAGCCCGGGCACTTCTGTAGCCACTACTACTCACGTGTAACGTGTGAATGGGTTGTGGAATTGACTCCCATTAGAACAAAGCTGAAAGAGTTCAAGTGGAACAAGCAACTCCATCTGCAACTTCTGTTGCCAGCTTCCACACAAGATGCTGATAAAACCCCATTATGCCAATGTCTTCTAGTCTGCTTCTGGATTGTAAGTTGGCCTGTAAAGACAGGTGGCATTAAAATCTCAGTCATGCTTCCCAGTACACCACAGCAGAGGCTAACTTAGATTGTGCTGCGAAGGATAAACGGCTATTTTTATTCATGCTGACTTGAGTTTCATTGCTTTGTATCCCTCATCAAAGCATATAAGTTGTATGCAATGCTGGGTAAATGCACCTGATGGGCAGAGCATTCATGTGCTTAAATGGTTAGCTTTTGTAAAATGGAATGTACAAGTGTAGATGCAAGTTCCTGTTGTGCCCAAACAAGAATTCTCAATAGCTCATGAGTAAGAGTGCATTATTGCATTGAAATATTTTCTAAAATGTGGTTATAATTCTCAAGTGTCAGATTGATTACTGAGTGATGCAATGCCTGCTTTGGAAAACGAATGTCATGAAAGCTGTGAGAACCGTTTCATGACAGTAGAAGCTGTGTTAAGGAGAGGCACAGAAACAACTTAGTACTCCTTTCAAATAGATGATCTTTGTGACTAGTAACTCTGACTTGATATTCCTCTTATCTTAGAGTTCTTTTAATAACTTGTGTACTCTATTCTGTGGCAAAGTCTGTCTTTACAGCTCAGAGTCTGTTAATGCTTAAAAGCTGTGCACAATTGGAGTGACTATGTGTTCTTTAGGACTGTGCTACTGTTCTCAGTTTTGAGAACATTTGGGATCTAGGGATAAGAATTTTTCAAACACCATTAGTAAAGCTTAACTATATGAAGAAGTCTGATAATATGACCATTAGTGAACTGGCCAGTTGACAGAATGCACCCTCAGCCAATCTGTAGATAATGCTAAACTGAGAGATGCTTCATAACCCCCTTGGCTGTGGTGCTGTTTGGTGGGACCCCCATAGGCTGGAGAAAGGGGCCACTGGGAGTCGTCTGCAGTTCATCCAAGGGCTGTGCAAACTGCACATGTGGGGAGGAATAACCCCACACACCAGTACAGGCTTGGGGACCTACTGGCTGGAAAGCAGCTTTGCAGAAAGGCAGCTGTGGGCCCTGGTTAAGACGAAGCTGACTGAGCCAGCAACACGCCCTCACAGTAACCATGAGCAGTGCTATGGGATAAAATCTCTGCTTTCCAATGTTTAATATTGCTGGCAATGCTAGTAATCAATATTTGGTGTAAAAAAAAAAATCTCAGTTGCTTTGCTTTTGCTTTTGTAAATTTTCTAATATTGCCATAATCAATATTTGAGCTGTCAAAACCAAGTGTTTACAGTAGTCGTGTAAAATTGAATCCACTTCTTTAAGTGTAGTGATGACGTTTGTCTTCCAGGAAAACTTACGGATCTCGTATTCCTGGATTTTGTCTTTTTTTATTAAGCCTGTTAGAAAATAATTTGTGGTTTTAAAACTGTGTCATTCAACACTTTGAAATTTAGTCATCGAAGCCATAGCTGTTTTGTGGCCCTGTGGCCATTTCCAGCAGGGGATTTACGAATTCTTTACAAGGAACATAAAATGATGTGTGGAAGTTTTTATGGACAGTAAATATGAAGACAGATTCATCAATCTCGTCTGCTTACAGTTCTTTCCATATAATGAAGTTGGCACTTTCTGTTCTAGAGGCAAGGGTAGATAGGACACCGCTTTGTTCCTTGGAGTTACGAATGACTAGGGATTTTCTTTCTTTTATATGCTTCTGAAGAAGAATACAAGGCTATCTGCATCTGAAGAATCACATCAAATTCTTATTGTTGAAGGGGAGAAATACGAAGCATGGAAGTCTGACTTAGTCACAGATTTTAACAGGCGAGGCAGGACCCATTTGTGTAAAATCACTTTGGGCCAAGAAGGATTTAACCGATGAAGAATATAAATATATTGATAGCATAAGAACGTTGTGAATTCTCAATGTTGAGCAGTCAGAGTGGCTGTGACGTTTCTCTTTGGCAAGTGGATAAACGTAATCAGTGATATCAGATACATGCCTATACATAGTCCTCCTCTATGTGCTTTAATTCTTTCCAATAGTTTAATTCCAGCTAAAGTTTTTGAACAGTTTTAATGAGAAACTGTGGAGTTATAGTATATTTTCTCAGTCAGTGACAAATTCAATTGTTAGAATGATTCACTGATATTAAAATTTTTCAGGCTCTAATTTCCTCTTTCTCCTGTTTATCTAACTTCTTAGTTGTTGCTGAAATAATTGCTCGCAAATATTGTACTCATGTGGATGAGCTGATCTGCAGCTGGAGCTAGTCTGTCTCATTGCCTGTCTGTAAAAGGTAGTAGAGGGTGTGGAGTTAAAACTGTGGTTTGGCTTGCGTATCTCTGAATATGATAGTAGGATTTGATGCTGCTACCTCTTCTTCCTTCCATTAAAGTGTAGTATCTCACTGATGTAGAAGGATGTGGGAAAAATCATAGCAAGAGAAATACATGAGAGTAAAAATAAGTTGCTTACTCCTTTCAGGTGGTTTTGGATGTTGGCTGTGGAACTGGAATACTTTCTATGTTTGCTGCCAAAGCAGGTGCGAAGAAAGTGATTGGAGTCGACCAATCTGAAATCATTTATCAGGCCATGGACATCATAAGGTACGAAAAGTTCTGGAAAAAGCATGGAAATAAAACTGTAAAAAGTTTAATAAAATACTAGTCCAAGTTAATGATCATGTATCGCTTGGTAGGTCGTCTACTGAAGTCCTTCTTTCTTCTTAGAATTAACACAGGTTTTGATGCACAATCGTGTTAGCTGTTCTGATAGAAGTAATAAAAATAGAGTACTATTTGAGGAAAAAGATTTCCCACATGTTTCTTGATTTGGCATCGGGGCCAGCACTATCATGCTGTGGAGGCTCTAACTGGCTGCTGCCAATGCATTTCCTGTTTTCACTTTGTTCACTTGAAATGCCGCTACTGGTAAAAATTGTAATTTATTTAAGCAACAAATGTTAGAGTTGTGACACCTTCCTAGAGGATATGAGGAACTTTCTTGGCTGCAAAATTTAAGTAAATGGAACTGCTGTAGATGAACCCAGTAGAAGTTCAGTTTTTTATCTAGATGTACACACACATACACTGCTGTTTAATTTTATATAGAGAGAAAATTTCAATAGTTATATAATTTCTGTAAGTTAATTTTATAGATAACAGAAAATTTAAACGCTTCACTGGGTCCATCTAAATATATTTTTTAGATCGTTGTGTTGGTTGGAACTGTGACGTTTTCAACTAATACATGACAAGCTTTTGTTGATTTTTACCTATTTTAACACCTGCAATGGAGATGTGAAATGTGGCTTTCTTTGGTGAATTTTGAAGTTATATGGTATTTACCTTTCTTTAGTAAGGTTCTTTACTTCAGTATATTTAAGGGAGACTGTTTGTGGAGAGCAATAAATGTCTATTACCCCATATTTTGTTTACTTGGAAACCTCCTTTGCTCTGTTTTTTCGTGTTAGTTGGAAAGTGATTACCATTGCACTGTAATATTTTCTATAGTTTGAATAAAAAATCCATTTAACAGGACGTACACAGACACATCAGCACACAATCTGTGGGGTCATTGAAAAAAGATGTTTTCAGGAAAATCACAAATAATGTGTGTGCCATGTAAACTATCACAGAATTAGACAGAAGGGAAGGGACCTCTGGAGGGCATCTGGTTCAGCTCGCTTTGAGAACAGCCTCCGGTACAGTAGGTGGCTCGAGCATTGTCTGGTCAAGTTCTGAACATGGCCACTTTTGTCTGAACTTCTCTGGCAAATAGCTTGTTTGATTATCCTCGCTTGTGTTTTTCAAATATCAAATAGAAGTTTCCATGGGTGCAGTTTAAGTCCGTTGCCCCTCCTCCAGTCCCTGTGATACCAGTCAAGAGCTTTGCTTGGTCTTCTCTTCTCTCTCACACTAGGCAGAGCTCTTGACATGTTCAAAATAGTTATGTGTATGTGAATTAGTGTCTTTTTTCTAATGTACTACGTGATAAACTCTGGATTGTTCATCTCTTACAACAAGTGTACAAGAAGTCCTATATGCTTTACACTCAGAGGATGATAGAAGTATCAGCCAACGTGTGTTACCTTTGGTGAGGAGAAGGGTGAGCCTTTAAGAAAAACAACAAATCAAAAATGTTATACTCATAAAACTGGTAAATGACCACTTGAATTAAACAGTGAACCACCACTAAAGCTATGCATTTATAGATAACTTTGTCTGTAAAAGGTTCTGAATTGAACTTTTCAAGTCTTCGGTTCATATCAAAGCAGTTTGTATATGTCTTGTTACACCCCCTTTTCCTGAAGGAATAGAACTGATGAACTTGTAATGAAATAAATCATTACGGGAATACTAAACAACTTGGTGTGGCTTAAAAGTAATTACTGCAGTGTGCCTCCACCTATGAATGAAGTACGTGATCAAAGCTTGAGTCCTGTACAGAATTCAGGTTAATTCCTAACACACTTCATGAAATGCTAGAAACAGTGCAACCAATGTGTATAAATAAATTGGAATAAGTGGCCACCGTGGCATTCCCACAGGGCATTCCCTTCTTTCCCAAGGTTTCATAGTAAATTTATTAACTATCTGGCCCTATCTTTTCTTAATGTGAACAAGAAAAAGCAAAAATTTCAAGTGCAGTGAAGACTTGATTTTTGTCATTTGTCCTGGTAGGCTAGAATAAAAAGTGAAAGTATACTTCTTAATAGCATGCAAGCAGCCTTTCCTACAGTTCGTTGTCTATATTGATGACTTTTTCCCTTTATACCTTAAAATTGAAAACAAGTATGTAATAATTTGGTGTTTTTACTCTTTGGTTTTAATTATGTCTTTTTATGTGGTCCTTTAGGAAGTTATCTGTACATGCTTTTTTTTCTTAAAATATTGATATGGTTGATAGCTCTTCAATGTTTTATTTATTCCTTTGAACTTCTGTTTTAACTTCTACTTACAAAACTAAAAGTGGTATTAGCGGTGATCTACTACTCTTCTTAGGGATGACTGTCCCATGCAGAGTTTAATTGATGTTTCAAGTAGCCCTTTGACCCTTTCCTTTCCCTCCCTTTTTTCTGATCTTTCTCCTATTGTCTTCTAGATTGAATTTGTAATGTGATTAGTGGTCTGCATTGAAAGTCAGACAGCATGCAAGAGTAAGATATCAGGATGGGGGGGAGGGGGGAAGGGAGGGGCAGAGACGAGAACTGCCATGGATAGATAAATTTTTTTGGTGGGAATACTTTTGTATATAATACTGCTCTGTACCAGCAGCTATTGTAATAATGGTATATGCAAGAAAGACTAATGTGGTTTGCCAAGGAGAAAATACTAAATTTCAAGTATTCTAGCATCTGGCAATTCAACTGTCAGTTTTTTTTTTTTTTTTTTTTTTTTTCCAAAAGCTGTAGTCACGTCATAGAAACTTCCTCTGTATAGAGTGTTCGTACCATTACTTGCGTATAAGGTAACACCAATTGCTGCAGTTATTGATCCGTGCAGATGACTGGCAAAATCACGGTTGGGATGATGCCTTTTTCTGTGGAATAACGTAATACTGATTTAGAGGGAATGTTTGTTCTTGGTGACTTTGCAGCTGGTTTTGTGTTTAAAAAGAAATAAGTAATCCATAACAGCTTTGTATGAAGTTAATTTCCATTTCTATCCTAGTGTGATGAGTAGGCTGTAATCACTCTAGACTTACACTGCAAGGATCAAAGAACTGGAAACAAACAACTCTAAATGAAGAGGAGCATCATTTTAAGTTGGCCTCTTCTGTATTTTCCTGGGTTCTGAAGTCTACACACTTGCATTCACAGCACACTGGAGGCATACAGATCTACTGTCTGTCACCTTTGCTTGGCTCTTAATCTCCTGAAATTTTTGGAAACGTGTAACCGTTCCATCTGACATATAGCTGAAAAATAATATTACATTGTAGTACTTTCCTGATTAATTTAAAAATAATAAAAAGTAAAAAATGTTATTTGAGGGGGAAAGAAGAAATGCAAAATGCAGACATGAATATATCTCTTGACAGTATAAAATGGAAATATAAACTAATCGATATATATTATTTCTTGCAGATTAAATAAACTTGAAAATATTATTACACTAGTCAAAGGAAGAATTGAAGAAGTAGATCTGCCGTTGGAAAAAGTGGATGTAATTATATCTGAATGGATGGTAAGGTGTATGAATATTCTTTTCAAGACAGTTCTTGGGACAAAAAATAATTGCATTGATTCATTCAATTTCAGAAATGATGCTGTAAGTGTTGCTATTTTTTAGCTATAGCTAAGCTTTTTTGGTGTTGTGGCAGTGGTTTAGACAACCTGGTTGATGGCATGACAGTCTTGATTACATGGTATTCAAATACTATTCCTCCTCTCTCTTGCACCTGCTATTGCAGGTCAAGGTTCTGTAAGTATAGTTAAGCTAGTTTGGGTACAGAAGTAAGTTTGTGTTAGTGTGCAAATGTATAGAAGTGTTCTGTGCTTCTGAATAATAGTATTACAGCTGCTCATGTGAAAGTAATGGAGAAATTTTGTGTTTGTCATGTAGGTAGATCATTCTGGTATGTAAAATACCGTTAAGTCCATGAGGAAAACAGAAGACCATCCTGACCATGCAGGAAAGGTGATAGGAAGGAGCATATACACTGGGAAGTCTGTGAATATATGGAGGGAGCTTTAAACAGTGTTTCTTCTGATTCAAGTTTTTTAGTGTAAGAAGGAAATAAAGGTGCATAATGATGATGATGGCTAACAGAAAACTCTGTGTGCAGTGTATGAGCAAGCAATTTCCTGGAATCTGTTGGATTTCAGCTTTTGGACTGTTGACATTCTTTCATGTGTGTGCTTTCAAGCACAGTTGTGCTTGCTGCTTGCCACTGTGCAAGAAATCTGTGTGACAAGACCTAGTGCCGGGCTGAATCCCATAATGACTAAGTTTGTTCCTTGTCAGATGCGTGGTAGGAAACATCATTTGACTTTTGTTTTGGACTTCTATTCAGTTTCCTGTGTCACAGATGTTCAAAAAGCTCTTCGAAATGATGTTTTTTCATACTAATTCCCATTGTTGGGACTTGAAATTAAAGGACAGAAGAGTTTGCTTTTAAGATCAGTAGTGAAAGCTTGTATGTGAAGTTATTTCTTTTTACTTCTAATTAATTTCCAGGTAAAGGTGAAAATAAATTATTAGCTTTTTAAAATATTAAATATTTCAGTGTGCTGGCAATCAACAAATTTTTTTTCTGCAGTCTTGTAAAGAATGTTACCAGAAGTATGAGCTTCATCTAGTGTTGAGGTCATGAGTTTCAATGGAGACTTAAGCATTGGATACTAGTGGATTAAAGCTAGTACGTTACCACCAGTGATTTGTGACTGTATATGACTTGATTTGAAACATAATTCCTTTTTCAGGGAAACTTCTGATCACTTGCCTAATAAGTGCACCGTGAATAATGCTCCCCAAATCAGACTGCTTGTTCCGGAGCACAGGATTTGTATTCCGAAAGTCACTTGGTCACTTAAGAACCTAAGTCCTGTTGTAAATTAGTGCCTCTAAGGTGAAATGGAGGACTTAGAAAAGCACCTCATGTAAGAAATGACGTACTGAATGTTCTGTTTTTCCCATTTTGATGCTAATTTACCTTTTAATGTTATAATTATATAGACATGTGCATTTCACTTAATGAGGTATTCTAAATGTTTAGGGATGTTAGCATTTTTATAGGTTGCTGCAATACAGAGATAAAGAGGACAATGCTGTGAAAGTAAGATTGATAACTGGACAGCATGCAGACTGCTCCAACACTGTCCGGAGAGGAGCGTTAGGTTTCCCAGATGCAAATGAAGATTGCTCTTTTTCTCGCTTCTCCTGTTGTGTATTTTCACAAGTATGTGAACTTGCTTTTTGTTTTCCTTGTATACGTGGTAGCAACCAGTGTGAAACCTTTTTTGTTACTGTAAGAATATATAAGAACATAAGTGCTTAGAAACAGACCACTAGCTTGAACATGTTGTAAATGCTCAGTGTGGAACAAAAAGGAACTCAATACGTGTCAGCTCGCAGTTCTTTATTTGGAGCACTTGGGTAGACTAGCAGGAAACCTCCAATGGGAACAACATTTTTTCTTGGTAACTAAAATATGGAAGGTTGCTGTTCTGCTTAGAAAGCAAACTGGAGCGTAAGAAAATTATGAACAAGTGTGAAGCATTAGAATGGAGGCTGGAGAGAGGACAAGATGCTGCATCCCCCTGGCATGTTTCTAAAACAGGCTTTCTGAGAAAGATGGCACAGCAAAGAGTGTATAGTAAAAGGTACGGTGTTGCTTTATGGACATGTCTGTTGTAGTGGCTGATGATCATTCTGCTTGTGTATGTGATCTGTGGATTCTGCAGACTAATATTCCTACTTGGTTAATCTTTAAATTTGTTCCCTTAAAATATGCCAAAATGGGAGAAACACCTTAAGTATTACACTGTGGATGGGTGAGTGGGTGTGTATATCAGATGTCTATGAAGCCAAACTATGCTTCACATCTATACTTGTCTTCCAAAATAATGTATTTCAGTTGTAAAATTTATCTGGATACATTTTGGTCATGTTACGGGTTTACAGGCTGAATTATGAGCAACTGTCTCTTCAGTGGCTTTTATCTTCTTTTTTTAGGTCTAGGAAAGAAATTAGACAGGGAACAGTGATCTTGCTTCTGATGTAAAGAGTAAATTAATTGTTTGTGACATTTGAAGTATGCGTGTTAGACATCTTTAAAATCAGACCATAAGCAGGGCGTCTGTGTAATTGCATTCTACTAAAAACAGCATGGAAACAATTTGGAAAGGCAGTGTGATGAGCTCAGAGCTGTTCTGTTGGTCTCTGAAAGGCACATTGGTGGAGATTGAGGACCTCTTGGATTACTGGATACCCAGATAAATCCATCTGTTTAGATGCTTTCACTCTGAGGACTGCTGTGAATGTCTTTTAGCAGAACACTGGCTAAGTGTGCAGCCTGACACGAGCACTTAGAGGGCTGCAGGCCTGGAGCACAGGAGAGAGCAGGTGGACCCAAGAGCCATCTCTCCTAATGAACCACACAGTCTTGAGGAAGACACAAGTGGAAAAATAATAGCCTGTTCTGCTAACCACGCTGATTCTGTAAGATGAAGGTCTTCTGCTTGTTGGAGATGGGTTGTTTGAACGTACGAATGGGTGAATTTTATACCCGAGCTGACCGCTGGCCTTGCTTATAGAAGATTCCCTGTACAGGATGGTTTGATAATCCGTGCCAGGCTCCAAGCTTCTGATGCGTCATTCTGCCTGGAGCTCAGAGGTGTACAAAAACATGGTCAGTTAGTGACTCGATCTGAAAATGTTTGGCAGGTGCCTAAATTTCACTGGAAATTTAGAATTTTGACTTGAAGGTGGTGCCGTTTGTACACAGGTAGTGGGAAAGCACTTAGGTTAGCAAGAATTGTGCACACTGTTGCTCTCAGTGAGGATCCCATATATGCCCGCTCCCAAGAGGTACAGATTTTTAGGAGGCAGTGAAGTTCTACTGGAATTAATTTTACACGCAACATGTAAGTTTGAATTGGGAGCTGCTGTGGAAAATGCTGAAGGTAGTTTTTGCTTAAATTGAATGTTTGGTAGAATGAGATTTGCTAACCATACAAATGGAGCTGGGTTACTCCACATGTGATAACATTGTAGGCTGCTTATTAAAAGGAAAGGCACAGAAAACCAGAAAATATAATGTTTTTCTATGGTGTTCTTCAGCTGCATCCATGTACAGTCTTTTTTTCTCTCTTTATGCTTTCATTTCTTTTTCTGTAGCTAAGAGTACCAAGCTAGAGGTTGAGAGTTGTTTGCCTGAAAAATAACTGCGTTTCTTGACTTTTTTTTTTTTTTTTTGAAACTGTGAGGGACAATTGTCTGAGATGGTTGTCTCAAATACAGTGGTGGAAGACACTGCATTCTCATAAATGGCTGCCTTATGTAATGCTTCATGATCCTGAATATGCAATATAGCCTTACAGAAGGAACAACTGGGAAAAAGATGGGTTCTTAACAGAAGCCAAGAATAGATGCTTGTGTTGTTCAAGTAGCCAATATCACACATTTATTTACTTGATTGCTTGCTCACTGTTAGGTAATTTTGAAATGATATCGTGATGGGTCTTGAATGGGTAGCCCAAATGTTGGGAGAAGTACTAGGAAGTAAGTGTGTCTGAAGTACTGGAAGTAATCTGTTCTCTCCTTTCTTCCATTTTGATGATGAATATACAGTGTTGGTGCTTTTCTAACACTTAGTACTATTTCTGTTGTCTTGATTTTCTGTATTGTTTCTGTTAATATTTGAGGGATCGTTTAGTAAGTAGTTCAGTGCTTTCATTTCTCTACAGTGAGATTTTTTTTATTAAAGGAATTGTATTCCTTTTTGTCTGCCCCTTAATAATGGGTGTCATTTGTCCACTCTTGACATCTTCCGTTTTGGTGTTCTTACTCATCTTGCTTTTGGTTGAGGGCAAAGTGTGGTGTACATAATACGAGTCGAGCTGTGGTTTTGCGGTGTGTGGGCTTGCTCTGACAGCAATGTGTGTGTGTGTGTTTTATTTTTTTTTGAGTTAGAGCATACATTAGAGATCAGCATGAAGGCTCACTGAGTGTGAGGGAAATGGTGCTGCAGCAGACCATGCAGAAGAGTTCACGTGTAGCTGCTGCTTCTCATTTAAATGTGCCATGATTTTATTTATTTATTTTGTTGGATTGTGTTAAGTAAAAAGTGATTTTTCACAAAATCAAGCAGGCCCCATGGGTTTTGTTTACCTATTAATGTGAGACAGCTTCTTGTGTTAGAACGTAGAATCTGTTGACTACTGTTTTAGGTATTCTGTAACTGGTTTTACTTTGCAGTTCAATGGAAACCTTGTAGGTAAAAATTTGATTTAAGAAAATAATGCACATTTTATACTGACAGGGTTTATAAAAAACAATCCACTTGATGAGGCAGTGGTTTGATAGCTGCCTCATTAAACATTCAGTTTTGGGTCTTAATGAATCTGACTACCAGACCAAGTTCAGTTGTGTTACAAAAAAATAGTAAAATGCTCTTTGATAGGAGGAGAAAAAGCACCACTTCTTCACGTAGGTAAACATTGCTTCTCAGTTTCTTCATTTCATGTTTTTTTCTGCTGTACTGAAAATCATAATGATTTTTGGAACTGTAAGCATGCTAATGCCGCTTCTTGAAAAGAATCCTTCATTTATATACATTTCACCAGTAAGCAGAAAATACGAACAGCAAAAACGAGTTGGAAAAATGCATTTGATACAAATGGATAAGGGAAATGTACAGGAAGAGATGGTCCTAAACTGAAGCTGTTTTTTTTAAGCGTAGTATTTTTCTTTGGCGCTTTCCACACAATCAGGTATACTTATTTGAAATTCAATGTTCTTCTTGGGTTTTAATGCTTTGGAATAGTTTTCTCATTTTTCTCCGTAAAGAATATAGTGAATACTGAAGCGATCTCGATAAAAGACCTTCCCATACTTAAATTTTGATCTATTTGCAAAATATTTTACCTAGTTTTGAATTAAAATGAAAAAGAACTTCAGAGCGGTGTAGTCTGTTGGAATACCTAAGAAAATTTAACTGTACAGGGCATTAAACTGTCCAAGTTCTGTGAGCGTTCTATAATCCTGTTGCAAAACACAAATTACAGATAAAAGGGACGTGAGACGTTTTAGGTGTATTTAGGTACTAGCAAGATGAAATGATTAATATTCCGCTCACAGGTTTGCATTCTAGAGATCTCTGTGCAGTCATTAATTTTGAGGATGCTAATACACACTGAAGAAGAAAACAAAACCCCTGAACGTTTTTTGGGGTGGAAGCAAGAGTGCTGCCCCACAGCATCACGGGGACTAAACATCAGGTATAATTCTCTTTCCAGATGGCACCCCTACAGGTGAGGCAGCAGCCTGTGAAATTGCGTTCTAAATTACGCTGCAGATGAGCACGGCGCACAGAGCAAAACGCTTTGGTATAGGTAATAAATGACTTCAGTACCAGCGATGGTTTATGTAACTTGCAGGAAGGTGAAGTTGAATTGGGGATGGGAGGGCAACAGCACTGTCAGAATGGAAGGGTCAGGGAAAGGACGGTGAGAATTAGACTGGATTTCTCGTTAAAAGGTGTGTCTTCTAGCTGCACTCCTTAGGTTTGGTTGGCAGGCGTTTTAGATAATTGTAATTTTAGTCAGGAAGAAATAAGCGAGGAATTGATCCGTAAAGATGTTGCTTTCTATCTCACTGACTGTTGCTGTTAACTAATCTTAGGATGTGTCCTCAAGGTCACATTTTCAGTTAAAAGCATCTGAAAAGAATTTATATGAATCAAACATATCGTATTGTAAAACTGCAAGAATAAGAACTAAAAAAAAAGACTGTTTCCACCCTGTGCTTTTGGCTTGCTGGAGGCATAAAATACTGTCTGTCTGATTCTGTAGGAGCTCCTGGCCTTTTCAACCATTTTGCTAAGCTTACAAAAATCATATTGCTCACAAAGCAGTGCTGTTCATTCTGGAACTTATTCTAAGGATTTTATAGAAGTTAAGCAGGAAAGTGGCAGAACAGGGAGCATTTGGAAGAAATGTATGCAGTAGAGCACTGTCCTCATACCAGAAGAAATAGGATAAGGAGAGGGCATTGGTGTAGTCGTCACCAA
Source organism: Stictonetta naevosa (assembly GCA_011074415.1). Lineage (NCBI taxonomy): Eukaryota > Metazoa > Chordata > Aves > Anseriformes > Anatidae > Stictonetta > Stictonetta naevosa. The sequence continues at coordinate 1,442,214 of CM021701.1, read as the reverse complement.
CACAAATACATCTTGCTTCAGGCTTCTTGTTTTTCTGGTTTTGTTTGTTTTTTAGTTCTGAAGGCTGCAATGTGGATGAGGACGTTTATGAGAGCAATTACGAACTTGCTGCATTTTTCAAATTTAGGAACCTTAGACAATTAAGATAGAAGATGACATAAACTTGAAGCAAACTTGGGATGTTAACAATGCGGTTCACATGCAGTGCTGTCTTACCTTCAGTAGGGTGGCTTGATGGAATGAAGAACAACAGCAACTAAACAAATCACAATTTCAAATACGGAATTTTAGGAAAGATGACGAAAGAAATCATTGTAGCTTTGTGTTGTTTGATTACAGCTACCTCGGCTTGTAGGGCTGCAAGTCTAGAGTCTGAACTTGCAGTTTGTTCTTTCCTGCTGGCTATCGGTGCATAAATCAACCCCCGTGGCGAAGCGGTGTTTTAAGCCAAATGAGCATTTGGACATAAAGCGAAAAAATGAAGTGTATGCTGGTATGGTTTGTCATTAGGTGATATGACATCCTAAGATTGTGGATGAAATGTGTTGAGAGTATTCAGCAGGAGTAAGAATCATATTCAAACTTGCAAGATAGAGCGTAAAATAAACAAATGGCCATATCTCTTAAAAATTTGGACTTCACTTTTAGGGGTCGAAACTGAAGGTTTAATTTAAAAGGCTAATGGTATGTAATGCTACTGTAATGCTATTGTATGTAATGCCAAGGGGAAAGGGATTTTCTTGTTTCAGTTTTTTCATACGTCACCTCAGAGTTGTGACTACAAAATTGATCCATAGAGCTTTTCTCTTGGGGTTTAAGGTAAATTTCATTTCTTTGTATGTTACGGGAATCAAGTAATAGTTGGTATAGATGGATATTTGTTGCCTACGGTTAATGAATTTAGTAGATGTTAAGATTTTTGTAGTGTGGGAATTAAAGATGATACTTAAGTAATGAAAGCTGTGAAGTGACTGCTAGTGTTCAGAAACTCACCAGGTGCTAGCTCTTACTGAGGTGTATGGGCATGTAAAGCTCTTAAACTGTATTGATGAAGTCAGTCTGTATATTGATTAAATATGCTATGTAAGAAGTGTAATGTCTTCTATATTCTTTCCCTCTTCTGTGAACAGGGTTATTTCCTTCTCTTTGAGTCTATGCTGGATTCTGTCATCTATGCAAAGGACAAGTACCTGGCAGAGGGAGGCTCAGGTTGGTGCGCGTAATTCTTTTAATAAATTTAGCTCTGGGGGAAAGCTAAATGAACTCAAAGACTTGGAATAAGATATGCATGGATGAGAAAGTTGCCAGTCTAAATGAAAAATGTTACCATTAGTACGAGCTTCGAGGCATTAATTTACTGTATGGGTAGTAGAATGATATTAGCTGGGGTATCAAGGTCTCAAGTTAATGGTGTTCTTAAGAATAGAAGGGGGTTATTTATTCTTAAGCACACTCTAAATTTTTCTTCCCTACTTCTTCCCACACGTCTACACAAGAGGGAGAGAGATGGGGGACAGTAGCAAGTTAATAAACTTCATTTCAAGAGTTAACTTCTGTGTTGGAGAATATTTTGTTAATCACAGGAGTTGGATGGTAACCTCAGCTGTAATACTTAAAGTTAAGACTGGAATGCTGTCTGTATATTTCCCAGGTCCTTTGAGTTGAAAAATAATCAATGTAGCCTATCTGGACAAATAAAGATTTAGATAAAATGTCTTAATCAAATTACAGTGTTGGACTTGAAACCTTTCAAGATCTATGATGGTAAATAGCAGCTATCAGAAAAGCTTGCACTTGTTTTCTCCTCTATAAACACCAGCTTCTGCGAAACAAGAAACAGAGGAATCAAATTTTATTGGTTAAGGTATAGTACTGTTTGAGTAAGCTACAACTTACATGTAAGATGACAAGTTTGCAATTTTAATCTGTTTTCAGATGAATTAGAGGGAAAGGGATTAGGGCACGTTCCACAATGGCAGATGACGTGTGAGGAGGATGTATAGTTTAAAACATAAAAAGCCACATGAAATAACTAATGGAATTGCTTTATTTCAGTTTAGGATATTAATTCCCATTAGGAATATATTCTTTTTCTTTGTGGTTGGAGGGTGGGGAAGGGACAGAAAAAAAAGTATTTTGAAGTAGAGTTCTTTTATCCTTTTTAAGTAGATTAGATAGATTCATCTTAAGCAGGGTTTAAATGCTTGTGAATATTTATTACTCATGTGATGCAGCTTTCTGCACGAGCTCTACATATGCTTTATTCCTTTCAGTTAATTCCTTTGTCAGTATTGTATTTCATATTGACCTTTTCAATCGTAGTCATCGGTCTGGTTTTTTCCCCCCTTTTGTGCTAACCATGCACATAGTTAGTTTCACTACACTGACTTAATGATTGGATTAATGACTATGTAACAGTGCTCGCTGCAGTGCTTCACTTAGATTGCACTGAGCTTTTGTATGCTACAGTGCAGCAGAAAAAAGGCTTTTTTATGCAATTGTTCAACATCTGATCGCAAACCTGAATATACAAGGAAGAGATCACTGTTCATGTATTAGAATATTTAGAAGCCTATCGACCAGCATAGCAGAAGAGGAGCTTTTTTTCAGTATTGTAGAACACTGCAGCCATATCTGGAATGCAGTTGGGTGTGTTCTGTATAAATATACGCTAGTCATTTTACATCACAGTGTAATTACTAAATTTGAGGACATCCCCTAAAATTTTAAGGAATAATTTCCTGTTTAGCTAGTGCTTTCAAAGCTTTCTGGAAAGGGCCAGACGTTTCTGACCTCTGCAGAAACTGTGACAGCATCTTGTTCTCCAGCATCTTTCTGCATTGGTAGTGTGTCTGCTAGCGGCTTGAGCCTCCCCAAGATGTCTTTGAGGGAGAAGGTGTGCTGACTCTGCAGTGCGCTTAACCTTTGTGGTCTGAGAAGCATCTCGGGTTCTTAGTTGACTCTTCCCAAGGCATACTGTATTACAGAGTCACTGGTGCAGCCAGATTTTAAATAGGACACTTATTCCTTCAGATGCTTCCCCTTACTCTCTTCTGCCAGTTTGCATAGCAGGTAAATGGCTGTGCCAGAGCTTTGTGCCAAAATTGCTCAGCAATCAGCAAGACTGCCACTATGCAACGTGGATGAATAGCAGAACTGTGGGCAGGTCCAAACGGGGATGAGCTGAAATGAAGAGCTCGTTCTGAGGTGAAGTCTTAAGAGAGAAACTCCTGAATCTGCCATAAAGCTTAATTCTGTTTCAAGCCACGTAATACCGTTGAGCCCAAGATCATTATTTATTGGGGCTGTTTGAAAGCTGAGAACAGCGATAGCAGCAGCTGTGATTTGGCCAGACCTTCCAGTGACTGAAGTGGGAGTAGAATCCAAATTTCCAGATTTGTGTGCAGTCAGTCATGTCGTGGTTACTTCAGTTGAGCCTATTGGCATACTGAAGTGGATTATGCCAAACGGTCTAGGGTAATGTGTACAGTATATAACAGCATTGTTTGGGAACACAAAATTATTGCTGCCCAGGACCCATCTGCTCATTCTTTAGAGCTGTTACTTGCTTGGGTGTATATTTTTCCATATACTTGAGCGCAGCACGCATTGGTGAGGGGGTGATATACGTAAGGAAGTCGTCATTCAAAATGTAATATTGTTAGCTTCTTTGAGTCAAAAAGATGGTGATGTTCACTTGGAATTCCTTATGCATATCGAGAGGATTACTGCCTTACCCTTCAGTGTCCTGAAGTTTGTGATTGCTAAGGGCTAAAGGATTTCCCCTCGTATTCTGTCTACCATGTGAGCTCCTACTAGTGACAGATGACTTGAGGGCACTCAGTCGAGAAGGACACAGATGTCAAAACGATGAATCTGAGAGAGCATTGTGGAGTATGTGCTTTTGTCCAGTCAGCATTTTGGCCGTTTCACCTGTGAGAAAGAAAAATTATCACATTATAGCCTTAATCAGAAAAAAAAGACAACTCTGTCAGGATTGCACAGGCAAATGTTATAAGGTTGCAGGAAAAGCAGAGGTTTTTTGGAGAAACAAGGATTTTTGGTGGAAATGGAAAATGCAGTTTTAAGCAGGTGATTTTAAACACTGACAAAACTCTGATGCTTTTAGAAGATCTAGTCTGATACTTAACCTGTTCAGATTTCCAGTCAAACTTCAATATAGTGTAAGCTTCTGAACAGTGGTTGGGTTTGTAAATATAGAAGTGGATACATGACTGTAATCTTGTGCCTGTGCCTTGTTTGTGGAGCTCAGATTTATTTTTCTGAAGTCTAAACAGACTTAGTTTGCTTTTTTATTGCTATTGATACAATAAAAATGAAGATAAAATTTGGGCATTGGTTTTTACCATTTTGCTTGTTTTTAAACACTTAGTATAATCAAACAGAAGTTACACTCGTAATTGAAGGATTGGCTGTGTGGGTAAAGTGATTGAACAAAAAGTGATTATGGTCCCACTCAAATATTTTACGCTTGATAGATGTAGTAAACTTTTTCCTGTTCACATGATGTGCCAGAAAGTTGAGCTAGTCAAAGAAAAGAATGTTATAAAACTATTTTTTTTTGCTGTTGTTTTTGTTTGCAGTTTTGCTACCTGTAGCTTGCTGTCTCATTTCTGTAAGAATGTTCTGTAACTAGAGACATCAGGTCTTTTTTCACCCCTTTTGTATCCTCTTGCTACAGGCCTTGCATCCTATAGTCACTTGCTTTTGTTGTCTGTCCCATGCTGTCTTGGGGGCGATGTTAGTGGTGGCTCTTGGAGGTTTGCAACACTGAGGTAGAGCCTAATATAACGCAGTTCTCGTACCAGTGAACAATAAATGAGGGCTTTAAGAAATGCAAAACCTCTATCACTAGCTCCAGAAACTACTTGCAAATACTCCTACTGCCAGATTTCTGTGCATGTGACAGCTGTCAGGTGTGCTGGAATCAACTGATTTGTTTCAAACAACAGTTGAATGCCTCCCTGTTTTGATGCTCATCAAATCACTTATTCACTGCTGAGTTAATTGTAGGTTGTTCTTGGAAAAACCACCTGCTTTCAGTTCTCATCTGCGAAGTGGAGATGGTAGTTTACCAATGGGATTCCAGTTTAAGCTAGCAGATATTTATTTAGTATTCTGGCTTAAACAGTCAGAATGTGAGAAAAATGGCAGTGTGCGCTCATATTTTGCATGATCTAGTCATTCCAGCTGTAGAGGTGGTTGCTTGCTTTAACCTCTTCACATGGAAAAGAATAGCTTCTTCAGAGAAGACTTGCCTTTATAATGTGTATAAGTTAATTTCCTTTAGGATAGAAATACTCTCGCTATATAACAGGTCTAATACCAGTTTTCTATTTCTATCTTTGCTATTTTACAAGGCAAAAAAACCTTTCTGACCAGTGCTGCTTCCACATCAATTTTGATAAGCTACAATTTCAAGCAGAGCTGAAGACAAAATTAATTTTACACTTCACCAGATTTTTTGGAAGAAAAGAGTAACTTAGCTGCAGTTTTGCTAACACTGCCACACTGATGTATCAGTAAGAAAATCAAGTAAAATAAGGTGCTTAATAGTAAGCATTCTGCTCTGAAGCCAGACCAAGAATTCAACTTGTGTGGCTTGGAAGGCTTTAATGCTCTAATAGAAAGTGGTGATTTCTTTTTGGAAAGAAGCCTAGTTAAATATAAGCTTTAAATTGAGCTTCTCTTACTATTTGATGGTGTTGTAGACAGCCATATTCATAGCAGCTGTTGTGTGTGTCCTCTCCAATCAGTAGTGGAAAGAGATTGGCTGGCTTTCCTGTAGGAAGATGTTGAGAAGGAAAACGTCAGCCTAGTGCTACTATTTCGAATATGTGTTATGAAAATATTCTTGCAAGGAGAGAGCACAAACGTGAAGACTGTGTAAGAATGAGAGATGTCATCCTAAAACTGGGGGGAAGACTTGAAGAGGAAGTTGTCTTCTGTCCGCTAGGTTGCTTCCATGTTGTTTGGGTGCAAATAGCAGAGTGTTTGTTCTTTCTCAGTACCCAGAAGTCATGTTTAGGTTCTAAGGCATGTATCAGCCAAATAATGTCAGGAAACAGGAATAAAATACCCAAGTGAAAATATTTGCTCTGTTCTGGAAATAAGGTCTTTTGGCAGAGATGGCTTGTTACTTCAGAGCCCTGACCTGAACTTGTCTCTGGATATCTGTCTGTCTAGTAGTTATTAAATGCATGTCAGGGCAGTCTGTGGATCGCCAGAATAGGATGTTGCAAAAATTTTCATCAAACATGAAATTTCCAGTCATGTTCTGGCAGTGGGATTCAACTAAAGGGAAATGTTCTCATGAATGGTTAATACTGTTAGCAGAGAAGGGTGGCAAAATTGAATTTTAGTGTTTAGTCTCTTCTGTGGAAAAGGCGATGCCAGAAAAGAAAGCAGCAGGAAAAATGTCTTATCTAAGAACTGAAAAAGTTTTTGTGTTTTTAAGATGTTAGTCATTTAAAAAGATAAAATGTGAAACTTTTTTGCATGTCTAAAAATCAATTTTCTCTAATCTGTGTTTTGTTGTTACAGTTTATCCTGACACTTGCACTATTAGTCTAGTAGCTGTGGGGGATATGAATAAACATGCAGACAAGCTGCTCTTCTGGGACGATGTATATGGCTTTGACATGTCTTGCATGAAGAAGGCTGTAATTCCAGAAGCTGTTGTGGAGGTGCTGGATCCAAATACACTTGTATCTACAGCCACTGTTATTAAGGTACCATACCAGATCCTTCTTAATAGTTCAGTAGTCAGGTCAGAATTTTCCTTCTATTATTTCTTCTTGTGTGCATCTTTTTTTTTTTCGCCCCTATAAGTATTTCTTATTCGTAGATGATATTCATTATGGATAGTTGTTACGTCTTAGTGTCTCGGCTTGTTCACTAGACTCCCTCTTCAGTCAATGTAATAAAATACACTTTAAGGGACTTGACACATTTCTGTCTTGAGGACACGCATAACAACTTGTGTGACTTCAGGTTGTTTAGACATAGATGTTCTCCTTGTATGTAAGGAGAGGATAGAATGATCAATGGAACTTTTGAAATATACTTGTAGACCTGTAATTATAGGGAAGATAAATTCTACCGTTAGTGTATTTATGCACACGAAACAGTAGTGTTGAGATTGAGAAAGTGAAGCTGTAGTTAGCTATCTGAGAGGTTTGTGTGTGGTATAGGTGAGACAGAGGTACTTCTCTTCTGCGTACACCTGTATTTCCAGCACTTCATTATGACTCAAATGGAAATGAAGTTGAAAACCTCTTGCAAATGGGTCAAACTTGGTATACTAAATGAAGAACATACAATGTGCTCTAAATGAACAACTGAGTGGAAAAGTTGAGCTACATCAGTTTATTAGACAAGAAAACAAACAACACATCCTAGCCCAGGAAGTTGATAATAACTCTAGTTAAATTTGCCCAGTGCAGCCTACAAGCTGCTGTCATTTTAAAAATGTCCCTTTTTAAGTCTGCATAATTACGAGCAGTCACTGACCAGCACAGTATGGGCTCAGTGGAATTTGTCATTGTATAGTATTTCTAATAACTTCTGTGCCTAATGGTTATATACTCATTTGTTCTCAGTAACAATCATGGTTTTTAAAATAAACTAAAGGCTATGTATGAGCTCATTGGCTGGAATTACAGTAGAAAGTAGTAAAATTAATGAGATGAGCAACAGCAGCATTACAGGTAAATTGTTTTAATCAATAGCCATTCCACATAACAAATAGAATGTATTTTTTGAGGGAAAGTTTAAAAATGTTCTAATTTATCATATGATGATTGCCAATGATATTTTAGTGTACTTGTTCATACTAGCTGCTGCTTGTTTTGAATACTTAATAATGTAAGTTTTCAGGAAGAAAGATAGCCCCTGAAAAAAGCTGAGGCAGCATCAAGAAATACTGACTAATATGGTATGTAAGATTTAATGTCAACAAAATATGACATTCTAGGATAAAGCATTTTAGGTGAGTAAGCAAACTAAAGTACTTCATACAGGGCCAGTGTGATGGAATTTTCATGAACTTAAGACTGAGGATTTTAACTTCCAAAAACTGATACATGTGTCTTTAAAAAAAAAAAAAGTTGAAATGCAGGTTGTAGTTTGATCTGCCGGTATTTATATATACTGGATGCCATTGTTTTGTGGTAATGTGAAAACAGAGAAGCAGTTCTCTACCCCTTGTGCTTTTTCTTAACTGTTGTGTCACACTCACAATTCATATGAGGATACCCCCAGTGGTTGTGCTGCTGTTTGGTGGGACCCCTGTAGGCTGGAGAAATGGGCCAATGGGAGTCCTCTGTGGTTCATCCAAGGGCTGTGCAAACTCCACACGTGGGGAGGAATAACCCCCCCCACACCAGGATGGGCTGGGAACCTAGTGGCTGGAAAGCAGCTTTGCAGAAAGGCAGCTGTGGGCCCTGGTTAAGACCAAGCTGACTGTGAGCCAGCAACGCGCCCTCACAGTCAAGGCAGCCAGACAGCCCCCTGGGCTTCACTAGCAGGACTGCTGCCAGCAGGTCAAGGGGGATGAGCTTTGTCTTCTCATCAGTTCCAGGGAGCTCACCACGGGAGTGCTGTGCCCAGTGCTGGGTTTCCTGGTGCCCGAGCGAGCTGGATGTACTGGAAGGAGTCTGCTGAAGGACCGCAAAGCTAATGAAATGACTGGAGCTGTATCTGTCGTGCAGGGATGCGGTTCCACTTAAACATAAGGAAACTTATTTTACTGTGATGGAACACTGGCACAGGTTGCGCAGATAGGTTGTGGATGTTAATCCTTGGAGATGCTCAGAAGCCATCTGAACGTGAGCTGGAGCAACCTGGTGTACTGGATATGGCTTTAATTGCTTGGATGGAGAGATTTCCAGAGGTTCTTTTTGACCTCAATTATTTGGTGGTCAATACAAAACTAATCTTGCAAATAAACTAATAATGAAAAAAGTTGTCTTCTAATCCAGATCACTTTCATACTGTAGTCCACCGTGTGGCTACAGGAACAAGGACTAGAACAGGTGAAGGTAAAAGGGTGGGAAGAGGTCTCAATGCTAAGAGTGCTTCCTCAACAGAAGTGACTTGAGAAATTGTGGCCATATAAACTAATTGCTATTGAGGATACATGTATGTGTTCCTGTGAATGTCAGCTACGGGGAGCTATCATCAAGAAAGTTACCTAAGAGCAACTTCCTTGAACAGAGTGAGCTATACCATTCCTAGTTCCAAACAGCTACTAGTCACTATCTGTTTCTCTTGACATAGAGGAAGAGGGATTTTATGTATTTGGTCAGTGTGCGTATATGATTAGACTGTTTCTAAGTCTATTCTTGGCATTTTAAAGAGCTGTATTAGTATTGGTCTATAAAAGTTGTCTTTTTATGGAGCAACTGAAAAACACGTAAAGGTCAACCAAAGACATGTCTTAATTTCTTACAAGCACTGTTACTGACGTTTGTTTTTTTTCCTTTCAACAGCGTATCGACTGTAATACTGCATCCACTTCAGATTTAGAATTCTCTTCGGAATTCACCCTAACGATTACAATGACCACGAAGTGCACAGTAAGACAAACTTTATTTCTTTATGTATGGTCAGTATCGCGTTGAACTGATAGTGTGTTTATCATCTGTCCTTGTCTTGAAACTTTCACTTCAACTTCACAGAGGTGTGAAATGAGCCCTCTCTCTAACAAGAGGTGAATGTTAAACTTCTTATAGTAGTATTATGATATACAAGTACAGGTAAGATGAAGAAGGGAAGGATAATGGGTCTTAGCATTGTTTTTTTGTTTTGTTTTTTGTTCTCTAGCCCATTTTTGGAAACATAAGATTTCAGTTCAGACAGGTTGTTACTGTTGTACTGAAAAATGTTACAATCAGTGTTCTCTGAAGAGCTTTTCTGAGTTGAATAAAAATAGTGAAAATATATATGGGAGACATAAACTATAGCTCTTGCAGTAAACACATAGCAGCTCATATGACAGGCACGGTTTTTCACACAGGGAAGTTCCTAATCTTCACGTGCAAAGACTGAAGGGGAACAAACATCTGGGTGATAGAGTTTTTATTGTGTCTGTCATACATTTTGTATTTAAGTTAATATATTTATTTGCTGTAGGTAAATTAATGACTTAAATTCAAAAGAACAATAGTTCTAGAAAGGCTGTGGAATTTCATTGAAGGGGTTAATCTAATAACAGCAGATGTAAGCTTAATCATAGTGATACTACGGGCTATGCTGCATTAAATTGAGTGAAGACTCTCCAACAAATGGGAGACAGATCTTACCAAATTGAGTACTATTTGTCTATGAAACACTGATCAATATGAAAAGAAAGGGGGAAAATGTTTTCAGTCTGAGCTTTAGAATTAAGTAAAATCTCGGTACAAGGGCATGTTTGAAATACTCTCAAGTTGCACCTACATTGTTCAGTATGAATTCACATAAACGTGTTCATTTTGCTGCTTTTTTTCTTGGTCACTGAGTATCAGTTACCAATGAGGGAACAGAGAAATAATCATTTTTGGACTAGTTGAAAGTGTTCTGTCTTTCTTTCCGCAAGTGCCCATGTAATTTTTATTGTGTATATTGTTCTGGTTTTGAAGTCAAGGAAGATACTCAAACGCAAAGCTCATAAAATAAATATATTTGAGTGTGAGTGACTTCTGAAGTAAAGATACTCTGAATGTGTTTATATATTGCAACTATAATAATTATTGTTAAAATAGTTAGAAATATGTAGATTGGTACCTATGTGGGGATACCTTAGGAATTTTAATTAGTTTTGATTCACAGATTGTTTTGTTTACTGGAGTTGCGAAGGAAAGAATCAAATAGAAGGATTTGTGTGTTTTTTTTTTTTTTTTTCCTCTAAAGAAGTTTTAATGAAAAGAATATTAGCATAGAAAAGGGTGAACATTCCAGTGAACTCTCTAAACGTGAAGCTCGCGAGACTTTTGAAGTATCTGCTTTCCCAATGGCTGGACTATTAGAGAAAGAACAGTTCTGAACTAATTCATGAAACCAAAGATTCAGGTATTACAAAGACAATGAGTTTTTATGAAAAAGAGAAAAGATAAGAACTGGAATTTTTCCATCACGTTTTGAAAGCCTAAATTTAAACAAACACAGCAGCAGGAACTGACATGTTTCTCAGTCCAGCCTATGAAAGTCTCCAACTTCTTATATATGTACATTATTTCTATACTACTTTTGTTTCTGTAACAGCTTCACTTAGGATAAACAATTTCAATTCACTGGTTACTTGAGAAAACAGAGGAATAGGGTCAGAACATGTTACTTAGCGTAAAGTGTAGAGAAACATTGGAGAACCCGTATGCTGCAGTGCAAAAAAAATTTTGCAGTTCAAAGACCGTCAAGCTCATCTCCCGCTTGATACCTACAACTTCGGTAAAGAAATGATTTATCCCCAAAAATTGAGTTCTGTTTTTATTGATAGCTTTCAAATTCAAGTGATTTTTAAGCAGCTTGCATCAGCTTTGTGTGATGTCAGACAGGTTGAGAATGAAGACAAGGTTTGAAAGAGGTATAAAAAATTTACTAAAGAAGAGAAAAAAATTATTTGAGGTTAACAAAGGTAAAATCTAATATTTCTGGAAACTCAGCTTATACCAATTAGCTTGTTGTTCTATTAACTAGGAGTATTTAATTCTAACAGCTTTCATGAGAGAGGAGTTGGAGTCTCAGGTATAGTGGACGATTGGCAATTACTTTGTCCGTATGCGTTTTTCAGTTCTAAAATATTGAGAGAAACCCTTCTTTTGAAATCCATTCAAGTCTTGGTCCATTAAGAAGCAAGATAGACTGCTAGATTATATACATATATATATATACACACAAAAACATACAGACTTGTTTACTTTTAGTACAAACCATATGATTGAATTAGCAAGACATACAAATAGGGTAGTGGAAGGCAGACTGAAAAAAATAGCTCCTGGAAACATCTTGGAGCTTTGTCATGAATTATATATGTATAATATGTTTCGCTTTTCGAATTACAGGGAAAAATTTACTGGATTACACAGAGTGCAACTGTTTTTTAGTTAGTCATGGATTTATAACATAAGTCTAGTTGCCTCAGCATGGTCAGCTTTGATTTCAGACCAAAATCTACTAGAGCCCTGGACTAGTTACCTTAATTTGGCCACTTCTGAATAAGTGGTGAGTAAATGGAAATCATTACAAAATCATGGTGATACTTGATACTTGCATAGAGTAAAATAGCTTATTTAGTAAAAATTATTTTCCCTAGCACTAGACCTTTACAAAAATATAATTTCAGTTCTGTGTTCCTGATTATGGTATCACTGACATAAATCAAATGCACACCTGCATTTTACAGCTTGAAGGGTGAAGGTATGGGGAGTAGGGAGAGAACAATGTTTCTGAAATTTTGCAGTGAATGCAGGTTCTAAAAAATGATCACAACTCTGTAAAGTATTTTGCACTTTATCATTTAGGTTTATTGACACTTGGAGTGAAATTTCTACTCTTTCTATGATGGATTGTACAAGTTTAGTTGTGAGTTGACAGTTCATCCATCATATCAGGCTGCCTAACCTTGCAGCAAATGAACAATGAAAGTCCATTATTTATATTGAGAATTTCTGAGGAGATGTTTTAGGATTGCAATTTGTCCTTTGAAAATAACATTTGATGTTTTTCTTGTTTGCATCTGTTTTTTGTTCTACTGGCTTTTTGTTTTGTTTCATTTTTGTTTTCTATACCGGAAAACAAACATTTCCCACAATTTTAGCCTTTTGTACTTGACTGCTCTATTTTGTGAAGGTTTTTTTTTGCATGTTTAAATATTAACATTTGAAAATATTTTAGTTTCAGTTACAAACAAAATATTTCACCCAAAATATCAGTTGGAAAACAAATCCTTGTATGCTTGTGTGTTTTTATTTTATTTTAGTTCATAACCTAAAATTGATTTCAAAGGAGCTTTTTCTTGGCCCTTTTTCTGTTATGCACGTGTGAAAAGAGATTTTATTGTCCTTTTCCAAGTGCTGCAATCAACAGCAAAGCTAAATTCATAGCACTGTTATTGTCAAAACTTGCACTACTCTTGAACTTGTCTGACTGTTTAAGAAACAAACAAAAAAAAAACAAATGAAAATCAACTGCAAGACTTAGTTACACTGTGATCTGTGATGTATTAGCAATGTGGTGGATCCAGTTGCAGATCGGCTACTAGTTCACACTGTTGTTTGAGTTCTGGGGAGTGGGTTTGTGTGCTATTTCTTTCCAAGGTACTACATGGGTGCAGAGCAGTATACAATAGATGTTGTTCCATGGAGATGTATTGACAGCTTGGAAGTCATTGTTGCTACTGTTGAACTTGTTTTAGCAGAAGCATAGCGCTGGTGAGAAGTAATTTAGCAAGTACTCAGAACAAGGAATTGTGGCTTCAGCCAGTTGCAGTATGTGATATGAAGTTAATCATTGAAAAGTTGAACTTGAGCTGGCAATCTGTTGCTTCCACCCATCAACCTGTTTTCATTTCTGTGGTAACAGGACATTCAGTAGTAAAAGCTGACAGGAATCAAAACAACAAAGCAGTCTTTTTAGCAACTAATTAGCATGTTAGCTTTATGTCTTGGAACAACAGCAGCACCCCTCAAGGAAGAGAGGCTGCCCTAATTTCAGTGGTAAGATGCTCAGTACCTCCAAAGTTTGACCTTAGTTTCTCCTCGATCTTGTTTTTTATCCCCTTTAGCAGATACTATTTGAAATTGTGCTTGTTTATGTTCAGTCTTGACAGAGAAATCGACCTCCTCATTTCCCCCATACTTAATTCCTGTTGTTGTGAATTGTTCCGGTAATAGCATCTGGATGGGTTTTGTAAAGGCTGCGGGAAAGCTGTTCCATGTTGCTTTGGGGACGGTTGGGAACAGAGTTTTTTTTTCTTTGGCTGGAAGGACCACAGTCAAGGTTCTTTTCAGAGAGGAAAAAATCTGATAATTTTTCTTTTTTCTTCCTGTGGTTTGCTGCTTAGTATTACTTAATAATAGAAACATATCTGAGTCGTCTGTCCTTCCATCTGTAAATGATTTTGAATTACTGTCATAGCTGATGTACATATGAGAGAACATTAAATATTTATCTAGTGGAGTGTTAAATCACACTTAAACAGATCGGCCTAACATCTCTATATGTGCATCCTAAATGTATCACAAGTGATCCTGAGATGCATTTGTTCAAGCCATACCCTATAAAAATGCTTAATGCTCTAAATAGTTCTTCTGGGTGTTCAAGCAATTAGTTGAGTCTTCAAGGAAAGAAATCATTATTATCTTGAGAAGTATGGAAAGATTGGAAATCATTATTTAAATCTGACAGTGACCTTGTGTGTGATCTTGAGGATTTTAGAAGTTATTCTGGGGTGGGGAGAAGGCAAGGTTTTTCTCGGAGCAAGTATTCTTCCTGTTAATTTTTCTTTTTTCCTCTCCTATGGTTTACTACTTAATAGTACCTTCTCAGTAGTATCTTAGAGGTATTAGTAGTATCTCAGAGTATCTTAAATGTATTAAACTGTTTATCATTATTTTAGTTTTCAAAGATAGAAGATTTTCGAAGCATGAAGCGATGGCTTAGTATCATTATATTAAATTGATTCAAGGCACTTTTAGTGCAGGTTGACTTGATTTCAGTCTTACGAAGATAATGGCCAAAAATAAATTAAATTAGCTAGCAAAAGTGCATTTTCCTGGTGAAGAACTAGGGTTTGTCACTGCTGATTTTAATGAGACATCTGGCTAATATCAGTTAGTAGATGCTGCTAGGAAAATATTCCATTAATTGTATTCTAAGTTGATCACTGTGTGAGCTTTTGAGATAAAATATAATGGTGATTACCCTCAGTGCAGAAATCAATTGACAAACTTTCTCTTTTGTTTGCAAGTGTTTCCCCTGTGAGTCCATCAAGGTTGATCTTTCCTAGCTGAATAACAATATCCCTTGGGAAGAAAATGGCAGTATCTCTTCATTGCTCCCGGGAGATCTTGTCAAAGAGCAGAGGATGCATATAAAAAGTGGGAGGGAGGAAGGGGATGAAAGAAGGATAATGAACCAGAGGACGTGACTGATATATTAAAACCTTCTGGAAGAGAAAGGAAATTAAGTTGACTCTGGAGAAAATTATTGTGATGACGGAAAATCTACGCTGAAGTTGTCTTATATTTTAGACGGTTTCATCCTTTAATGTCCAGTTTTGCACTCGGGAGCCAAAAGTAACTATTAGCATATCAGTCTTAGGAGAGAAATGAGATCTTTTAGATAACAGTTGGAAATCTGGCTTGGGGTGCTGCCGCAAAACACACCTTAAATGCATGATTTCTCTTTAAAGGAACCATCTCATGTTATGAAGCAGGATTTGGCCTTTGGAGCTGTTCAGTTATCTTCTAGCCTCCTCTACAGTTGTGTCCAGATTCTTAATGCTTTTCAAAACCCAAAACTGTTAGTTTTTTAGTGGCAAGGGTTTTTTCATTCCCCCCCCCGTGATAAAAACACAGCAACTCTGCCCCATGGGTTACAAACATTCCATCTCCATGCTTGGATAAACTCCATCAAAAGCACATTATCTCCCACTTCTGTGGCCAGCTGTCTAATTGTATTTGTTGTAGCCACTCACTGTTGGAACATGATACTAGTGAAGAGCAAGAATGATAAATTACTCACTGTAGGTGATAGCGATGATGATAATTTTTAATTTCCTTGTTCCTAAGTGAATTGGTAAAGTTGCCTTTATGAGCTCTAATAAGGACTCGAGCACTGTCATTTGTTTTATCCTGTTAAAAAGCCGTATAGAACAGACAGCCATTTTCTGCAGAAAAAGCCTTAGTATTCAGATATATTTGAATTAATTTGATAAATATAGTTTAGTCACATTGGGCAGAAGTGCTTCGTTTACAGTTCTTTGTATGCTTGCATGAACACTTCAGAAAACCTCTATGATGGGTGAATACATTAAGCTATTTTATGTGAACTCTTTGTCAAAATCGGGTAGATGTTAGTGGCTGCTGTGATGATTTCAGCAGTACTTGATTGTAAGTTGCTGAGCGAATTCTTGCTCACCTTGGTAGAATGCTGCTTGGCAGTCTCAGTAATGCAGATAAATTCTTAATTATTTCTTTAGCTCTTTATGTACCCTTAGTTCCCTGTGAAGCAAGTGTAGGCGGTTAGTCCTCGGGTTAGGGTTTTTGTTGTCACAGTTCTGCTTTCCTCCTGGCAATTGATTTGAGAGCAGGAAAAATAACACTTCTGCAATGTTTCCCAATAATTAATACAATTTGAGCCTAGACCGGGGCTAGCTGCTAGTCTGGAGTTTCAGTTATTAGCTTATAAGACGTTATTTTCATTTTGCTCTTTCATGGTATTGAAGAGACTGGTACTTGAGAGATCCTTCCAGAGAAGTCGGAAGTTACTGATGATTGATCATTGGTGAAGTTTTAAATAAGTTATCAAAGGTGGAGCGAAAAGATTAAGAAAATCTTCCATCTGCCATGTAAGAAATAACCGTTTATTGTTATGCTTAAAACAAAGGAATCCAAGGCAGCGGTTCGAAAATGTCACCTAGAACTTAGACATTAGTAGCTGCTTTGCTTTTCTTTAGGTTGACTTCCTGTAAAAAAACAAACAAAAAACCCACCAAGATGACACCTTAAATAAAAATCTGGCTAGGCCTTTATTCCATTGTAATATGCTTGTGTCTGTGAGATGTTTGTGTGTCTGTCACTTGTAAATGACTTTTTTCCCCTTACATTTTGCTGCATAGATGCAAGTGTTACGTTTTACAACAAAAAGGGAGGACTTATTCTTCCTTCAATCTGTAAGCACTGGCTGGCATTGTCTTAATTTGTAGTACTGCGTATTTAATAGAAGCTTGTGATTCACTTGTAGCTACTGCGCACTCATTTGTTGTGCTCTAAAGTGAAATGAATGGAAAGTGCTTCTAACTTAAATTTTACAGAATTATTTCAGTGAAACATACTTAAAAGCGGAATACGCATTGTGCATCTCAGCATAAGATGTTAATGAAAATAAAAGTTGAGATGTAAGATAAGATATCTACTTGTAAAAAGACAGTAATCAATGCCTAGCTTTGCATCATCATTTATTTCAACTTGTTGATTTGGGGAGATTTTTAAATGTTTGAGATTTTGTTTTCAAATATACAGGATTAGTGATTGTAGACCAAATCATAGTAAACATTAACTACGTCTACTTCACTTCTTTACAAGATATTAGTGTGGAATTCCAGAACATGGCTGTAGTGGTGCAAAGCTTAAATGTAACTTGAGGATGTGGTAGTGGTGTGGTGGTTTTGTTTGGATGGTGTTTTTTTTTTTGTGTGTGTGTTTTTTAAAGCATTTGAGAGTATTAAAATGGGTTTCTGTAATACTGTCAGAGATTTTAGGTTTTCATAGCTCTTAAAGTGCTGTGTTACTGCCAGGGGAATGCATGCAACCTAGCACATGAAATCTTCCATGTGAAATCAAGAGGGCTAAAGAAGGAAGGTAGAAAATGTAGGCTGGAGTATACTGGGAGGCTTTAGGGTAGACTTGACCCCTTAACTGTGTTTTGGTTTATGCTAAGCCTTGTTTTGTAGTGGTGAATAACGTGCTTCCTAGATCAACGGCTTCGTAGTCTCAACAATTTACAGCCCTTGTTAGCTAGGTTTTAATATACGAAAAAAGTACTGAAGCTTTGATTACATAAACTCAAGAAAATCTGTTTAACTTAAGATATTAAGAAACTTAAGGTTTGTGTGAACAGTGTTTTAGTTAATTTTCTTAATCTTATCTGCAGTTTGAAACCCCAAGATATGCTTCTTGTTGGCATCCAAAGAGTTGTGAAAACAGTTGGGAAAAAAAACAAAAACAACAAAACAAAACAAAAACAAACAAACAAACAAAAAAAACCAAACAAAAAAAAAAACAACCAACCAAACAAACAAAAAAAACACAACCAAACAAAAAAAACAACCAAACAAACAAAAAAAACCACCAACAAACTCAACTCCTCAGATTTCTCAATTGCAATATCTGGTCTTAAAGTTAGTTTTTAAATACAGTATAGACTCTCTCCTCTATGTGTTTAACTTAAAGCATAGAATTACTATTTAGCTATATATGACTAGGGTCATAATCTTTGCTGGTTTTCATAGCTCACCAAATAGGTGGGACTTGGTTTTTGGTTGGCTTGTTTTTGTTTGTTTTCTGTCAGGTTTTAACATCCTGGAGGTAGTGTATTTGGAAGGGATCTGTGCTTTCAGTCAAGAGATGGCAGACCTTAAAACTGAGGAGTTTTGAGGAGTGCCTGAAGCTGTTGGCTAGAATTTGACCTTAGGATCTTAGGCATTATTTTTGTTAGAATATTGTTCTGTTGGTTTTTTTTTTTTTTTCATTTCTGGCTCAACAGCTGCTTCAGTGAAGGGAGTAGATCTATTTTAGAACTTGCCAAAAGGAATTGAATGGATCAATGTAGAAAAGACTAATTTCTGGAACTGTGCATAAGATAGTCTTTGTGATGTGTAATACTGTTACTGCCTCTTGATTTAAATGGTCAATGTCAAGGTTTCAGGTATTTCAGTTGCAATATTTTCTTTCTGTTGGCAGTGTAAGGAATAAAGTAGTTATTTATCCTGGTCATTTACAAAAGGTGTACAAAATCCTATTTCCCTGAGCACAGGAAAGAAACAGGTAGCAGGGTGATGGATTCTTAGCTTCTAGCTGCAGTCTCCTTTCAGCCTGAACTTGATCCCCCCCAAAATACTCATCTGTCGGGGACATTTTCTCAGGGTGGCATGTTGGATGTTTCTGTTAGTTCTTGCTGCCAAGCTATGTATGGCAATTTGCATCCCCCCTAACTGTGGTATGTCTGCTTGGAGTTTTGGGCTCTGTCTTTGCTTTCTGCTCAGAAGCGTATCTTGATAGTCTCATTTTCTCTGGAAGCCCTTTTTAGCACCCTTGCAATTCTTAATGTATTTTTGTTGTCTCAACCTTTATCTTTCCTTCCCAGTAATCTTATCCTAAATTTTATCTGCGAGCAAATCAACAGTATTGACTTGGTGATTAAGAGGTGTTTTTATGGCTTCGGAGATGTCTGACTAGCGTCCAAAAAGATGGTGCATCAGTAAAAGTAGTCTGATGGGTCAATAAAAAAAACTTTGTCAAAACCTCAATCTTCACTGAAAAAGGCATGTTAGAGACAGGGCTGTAATTCAATTGGGAATGAGTTTCTCAACATTGAGTGATAGGGCCTTACTTAAGGGATGGAAGAATCACCATTTCCAGCATCTGGTGCCCATTTATCATGAAGGTCCCATAGTATCTGCGTAGTTCATTTAGGAGCTTTCCACGCTTCTCTAGAGTACCATTAGTTGAAAAGCTACCACAAGTAATTTAACACTTTTTTATTTTTTTTCTTTGCTTTAAGTTGTACTCACATCCGCATTGCCTGTTCTGGATTTAGACTGGAAAGGAAAAATACCACAATGGTTTAGCTGTCACTCGGATTACCTAGTACATAATGATAAAGCCATATGCCGTTCAGTTGTTTTGTTACCTTGATTTTGTAAGCATGTTAGATGTCTTAATCTTTTTCTTCACCATCTCTCTGACTCAATATAAAGAGCATGCTGCAGAACTTGGCCTTTGTAACTATTCAAAATAACCACTTCAATAGATTTTAGAGAAAAACACTACTGCTATGGGAAAAAGGATACAACCATTTGCAGTAAGTGTTCATGCAGCAGGCTTTCCATTACGGAATTGGATGGATAGCTTGTTTGGATATACAGTAGCTATCAGGAGGAGCATGTCATCCTGCTATCACAGAAGGATAGAAGTTCCCCAGCAGCTATAGTAGCACTTTTTCAATAGATGTTTCCTGAGTCATTTCTTCAAACTGACAAAGAGTAGAAAAGCTTAACAGCTTTGGGTCCATTTTCAGATTTGCTTTAGCCTTTTCATAGGAGACAGTAGGAAGCAAAGGTGAGCGTGGATAGCATTTCAGAGATGAAATGGTGTAGCTGATTGTCTTTTATTAACATCTTGCAGTTCTTTCTTGGAATTCATTTGAATTCTTTGAACTTTTGGGAGTCTAAGGCTTTTTTCATCAAAAAAGCAGGCCATCATTAAAAGGCTGTGTAACTAATAGTGTGGGTATATTTTTTGTGTGCAGATATTTTCTATTTCTTTTCCTACTGAAGCTGGAAGGCAAGTCCCACTAGCGAATTATGCACTGAAGAGAGAAGCTCTTTGAGGCTAGGAGTGGGATGACAGGAGGGACAGAGGAAATGGTCCAAGGAATCTTATGGGGAGTTACTATTAAAAACTGCTGAGAGGACCAGCATGAGGCGTTTGTGATTGTTTTTCCTCATCTGTGTATGCATTAGTAGAAGAAAAATATCTATTGTCTGGTTATGCTCTGCTTCTGTTCTCAGGGAGTTTTTATGGACAATGGTGTTAAGCTATGCAAGTGTGAATACGTCCCTCATTTTGTATGCGTATTTGGTGTGAGTGTCCTGGAAGCTATAGATGACAAGGACTGAAGTTTGTGTGCTTGTGGGCTTGCACATATAAAAAGTACCTTTTCATATGTAATTTCAGTTGTAGTTAGGGTGTGGAGGTTATTTTGGAAACTTAGACGAAGATAACATTTGTAACACAATGTAATTGTAGGCTGAATATTCTTGAGCAGAAATCACAATAAATAAATACATATATATTCATGATAGTCTTTTTCTCGAATGTCACTATTGCTCCTTTATCATATCTGTCTTTTCCTATTTTTTACAGGCGGTTGCTGGTTATTTTGATATATTTTTTGAGAAGGATTGTCACAACAAGGTATGTGGGGTTATGGATTTTAAAAACAGCCTTGAAAGATGAGGATTTTTTGTATGTTTTTTCGACCTCAGGGTGTTTGGCAGAGAGTTTTGCTGTAGAAAACACGCATGTGTTTTTGGTAATTGATTGATGTATTGCGGTATTAAAAATGGTGTTCTTTAATGAAACTCTTGAACTCTTCCAATGCAGGTCTTGTTTTCAACGGGTCCCTTGTGTACCAAAACACACTGGAAACAAACAGTTTTTCTCCTGGAGAAACCAATTCCTGTGGAAGCAGGTACGTTTAAATTCAGTTGTGGTGCAACAATGGTTGTGTTACACTGCTATTATCATGTAAATGTAAAATAGTTCAAGAATTATGTGTTAAAAAAAAAACTAGCAAATACATGTTAAAAAGAACTAGCAAATACGTCTTTCAGCTGCTGTTCAAAAACTTCATTTGCTTAAGCAAAGCAGTGGGAAATAGATATCTGTATTCTATAAAATCAATGTAAAAAGTGTATGTATGTGTTTGCACATGTATATTTAAGTGGGCATATGTCTAATATGTAGCTCCATACTGTTTTTCATAAGAAATTGGTGTCTCAAAGGATTTCTGTCTGGCACAGGGGAAATTTAAGACTGCAACACTGTTATTAAGGTTCTCTTAATTTTGACATTAGTTACGTTCCTAAGTATCTTATCAGTCAAATGATTGCATAGGATTTTTTGTACCACTCATAAGCTATGCTCTATTTCTTGCATAGGTACATGCATGGGTGTTGTACCTGGCACCTGTGGGATTACTCTGTAAATAGAAAAGGGTTTTAAAGAGCTCACAGCCGTGAACATGATCCACTGAAGTATGGGAGATGTGATTTTGATACACTGAACAGTTTTATGATGTGAATAATGACTGTAACGTGTTCTATCTTGAGTCTGACACAAGTAAACAAAGCTTTTGTTGTTGCCAGGGATAACCCAAAATTCAGGTGACAAATTGTTGGAGTAAAGTTTTGAAGATTAAAATTATGTTAGTGATTTTTAATTATGTGTATTTGGTAAGTTTTGAAAGTACTTTTCTATGCAAGCAGTAAAGCATTCCTTGCTTTATAAACATAGAAATGTGTCCCATGTCCATCGTGGGTCATGGTTTATAATCAAAGGAAATCAAATAGCTCTATTGCTATGCTGGAAGAAGGGCACATTATTTGTCTACTTAACCACTAAATATGTGCTTACTACTGTTGAACTCAGCTCATATTGAAGGCTGTTTTTCTTTACAGACTGTTAGGAAGGACCTAGAGAGGATCTAGTAACGGGGCTCAGTTCTGCTGGTCAGTTAAGCAACTCACTGTATTATATGGCCTTGAACTGAAAAGTTTACAAGTAGGCCAGACATACAGGGGAGAAAGAGCACAAAAACATATGTGGATCATATGTGGAGGTCAAGAGGTTTAGAGATGAGATAGAGGAGTATTGAGGTAGAGGGGGATATTGTCTGCTCTTGATAGATAATAATTATGAATGTACAGTGGCGATAGCAGCATCAGGCCTCAGTTAAAACAGCTTTTGTGATGGCCTCATCCATCTACCAGGCATCACAGCTTTTTAGCAGGAATGTCTTTCCTGAAGGCATTAAAGACTATTATGTGACAAATCTTTTTTTCATCCTTTGAGTTTAAGATCTTAAATGATTTTTACTTTGCATATTTTTAGATCCTTGGGATGCACATGTGCTTTGGTGCATTTGTGCTTGGCTTGTGTTCTGTTCAGTTTCTCTTTCTAGATGAGGCTGGCTAAGCTCTCCTTGCTGGAATTCATTATTTTTCAATGTCATAGAGTTTGAAGTGATTTATTTTTTTAAAGTGCAATGACATTTCTTAGAATATGCTCGTTATTTAATATTACATAGATCATTTGACATTTACAGAACGTCCAAAATTACTGGGAGGTGTGTCTGGATCTGGAATTCTAGTCTAGGTGCTGTAACTTTCTGAAGATAACTGCAGAAACAGCGTGCTTTGAAGCTGTGAACACTGGTTGACCTTCAAGATTACTTTTGCCATAACTTCTTTCTTCCTCTTCATTAGCTTGTATTTTTAAAAATTATTCCTGTACCAAATCTTGTTGCTGCTGTGCTTCTCTTTTCATTCTGCTTGCTTCCTTCTATTAGTATTTATTTAAGTTCCTGATTCCCATCTTTTTCTGTTCTATTTTTATCTTCTATAGAAGTCTAGTTTTCTCTGATTTGAAGCGAAAGAGAAGGTTGTGAGAGAAACACTGACAATCTCCTTTTCCTTTGTAAATACAGTGTTAATTTCTGTGGGATTTTGGTTTTTCATGCAGGATAAAACTGTACCAGGGCAGAAGGTATTTCCTGATAATTAGATCGGAATGTTTCTTGATTTGGGTGATTTCTGAAAACATCTTGTTTCTGACTTGGATTCGTTATCATTCCAAAAATCTCTTACAGTAACATGACTTGAAGAAAAAGAGATTTCCTTATCTTTCAACTTCTCATACTGTTTTTTATACTTTCCAAAATAGTGACTTTTTACTATTAATCTCTGGTAATTTGTGGTTAACCATATTCCGTGATTTCTTCAGTCTTTCCCTTGCTGTTTTAGCAGCTAAACTAACTGCTCAAGCCAGTCTTGCAGTATGTCTACAGTTGCACTTCCAGCTGTTTCTCATCTGTCACTTAGGTTAATTGATAAATTAGCACAACTTGTCACCATTTGGCCATTTATTGTTTCTGTCTGGCATGGTGAACTGACCCCTACTCCAAGTACTTAGCTCTTGGGGGAAATTTTTTGTCTTCAAATTGACTTTTCTCCATGTGAGTTAGCTGAAGAAAATGGTAAATATATTAGATTAAACACATTTGAATCATTGAAAGATGTGACCTTTTTGCCTTTCCCTGTACTTACCAATATTCAACTGTCTTCTGTATAAATTCTTGGAGTAAGGAATGTCTATATGGCACTGGGACACAATGAAAAAGACTGAATTGAGACCAAATAAATTGTTTGAGCCAGGACAATCTCTTCCCCTAGTGGATAATGGAAAATAAATAGAACTAATATCATTTGAATATTATAATAATCTGATGAAACAACAGCAAAGTGTGGCCATAATGCAGTTAAGGAAAGCCGAAGAGGTAAGCAGACACAGGGAATATGCTACATGGTCTAACCACAAGCTTTGTTCCATTTTTAAAGCTAATATCGAGACAGAGCTGCTTATTTCAGTATTTGGCCAGCTTACTGTGGTGGCATTTGCTTCCTGTATTTTAATAAGCTGTGGAAGAGGGATTTATTGGTATAAAATACTTTGAAAACATTTTCCTGTTTTGGAAATGTGTCTTTTAGGCAGGTTATTTTTTATTTTTTTTCTTTCCCAGTAAAGAAGAATGGTTCCTTCAAATGTTTAAGTCTGAGTAATAAAGCTGATTTCAAGTCTATCAGACATGCTTTATAGCTTCTGGGGATATGCCTGATCTGGTCATAAAACAATGATGGTATTTGGATTTGCTCTGCAAAAGAGGTTGAGCTTAGAGATATCTGAACCTGTTGGGTATTTAACAGAAAAATGCTACTTTGTGCCATGGTAAAATTCCTTTGTTCTACTGTGGTAACTATGTATTTTTTTAGCTGTTTGGCTCCAGGTTATTTCTTGTAAAAGTAGCTCTATTTTCTCATCCATGGCAAAAAAAAAAAAAAGAGTGATTTTGATCTTCTTTCTACTAATAACAGAATGAAGCCATTACACGTCAAAGGATGCAGCGTGGAACTAATCCTCCCTGCATTGCCGCTGCTGCTGCAGCCTGTGCTAGGTGTGCAGGGTTTGCAGATCCTCTGAGAGGAAATGGGAGAAGCTTAACCTGGTTCCAAAGATCTGGAGACTGGAGCAATAAGAACTGCACCTAATTAATAGAGACTGGAGCAGTAAGAATTACACCTGATTAATACATAGGATTTGCTACTGAATTTCAGCTTCATACATAACTATGATAGATAGGTTTGTGTATAGTTTTAATAGATAATTTTTGCTTATTTTGGTTTATTTAGGGGACAGGGGCAATCTTCTGCTACTAACATATTCTGAAAAGCTAGTTTTCGTCCTCGCTGACTGTGATGAGAGACTTAAAGCTCATGTGTGATGAAGTAAAAAGAGCGTCAGCACGTTGGATAGGCTTTAACTGCTTAACATGCAGTAAAAATAAAGAAGCTAGAAAAAAGAAGCCAGGTGATATTTTATTGCCAGAAAACTGTTTTTTCTCAGACAAGAGTATTGTATTGCAGACTCCCTACGGAGTACAAGGCTTCACGTAGCAGCCCTTTTAATAGCTTGAAAAAGTCTGTATTTTAAAAATTGAAATTCAGATGCCAAAGCTGTGTCTTTCTCTTATTAATGGTCCAAACATGGGTCTTGTTCTTCCATTGTATGTTGTGGTATTGCTGCTAAGTTTCATAAACAGAAAATTACATACAGAATGTCATTCTATTTTGGTTGACCGAAGGGTTTACTGAACAGCTAAAAATACATACAAGAATGATTTCAAGGGGGTGACAGAATCTGTTTGGTAACAGTGCGTTAAGTTAAAACCCAGATCTGTATGCAAGCAAATTCTATTAGCAGTAAAACAGCATATTGTCAACGTTTTGTGTTCTTGATAGTGCCTTGCAGTGGAAATAAAACCTTGATTTGTTTGTCTGTGGAGTTAAAAGGGGCTTGCACAGCAAAACTGGAGAATGCACATGACTAAGCCCCTGTAAAATCCATGATTATCTCGAACTCCTCAGTCTCCACGATTGGGTAGCTGTTTGTAAATTTACAAACTTGAAAACATTGATTTGACTACCTGGAGAGTTTTTATTAAAAACAAACAACAAAAAACCACTGGCACAAATAATGTTTGTTTTGATTTTTTACTGGAATACTTCAATATTATGTATCCCAGTTGGATTGTTTGCTTCCTAATTGAGATTTTACTGTTTGTTTTGCCTGTCCACAGTCGGAATGTTGTTACTTGCTTTTAAAAATCAGTAACTGTTAAAACTTATTTTTTGAGGTCTGACTAGATCTTGCATGTCGTCTGATGTAGCTTTTGAAATCTGCTTAAAATCATCCTGAAATCATCCTGCTTACTTTGCAGAAATATCTGTGTGTACATCACGCACTAATTGGAGAGAGTCTCTTCTCATGGCCTATTTATCTCACTGTAAGTTAGTAAAAGTTCAGATTTATATAGGAAAAGTTAGAGGGGCTTCTTGTGCTGTTCTGTGTGGTCCCCTTTGCGTGCTCTTGAGACAGCAAGGGGATGTGATGAGTATGGCTGGAAGAACCTAGCTTTCTCAGAATTTTGTTGCAACTGCTGAGAGGAAAATTGAGACAGGATACACGACACAGGATCTCTATTTCAAAATTTAGTGAATTGGGACTATTTCTAGGTGAGTTCGTTTGGCTCGTACAACTCTATATGTTGGAGGACCATGGAGAGGACCCTTGGTGGTTCATTTGGCGAGTATTTCTGGTACCTGATCTGTCTTGGGAATCTCGCTGCTCAGCCAGGTGTGGGGTGTACATGTTATCTTAGGCAGCCAGACAAGGTTGTCCTAACTTACTCAGCAGGCTGTATAGCCTTGTTCGGAGGTGCCTAGTTTGTGGTTTGACTCACAGAGTTGAAACAACAACTGATAGGAAAACTTGCCAAGGAAAATGCGTAGGATATGATGGGTACAGACAGAACCTCAGTATAGTTTCAGAGCAGGGCTATAACAGAAAGGAATCCGTAAACAGCTATTTAATTGATCAAACTAACTGGCCAGTGTAAGAAGGATCAGACATCATCACTGACTTTGGTATTGCTTTGCTCAGTACAGAAAGTGCTCATTGGAAATGACTGGATTGGTGACACAGTAAAAAGAGACATGGTCAAATGGGAAGGTGAGGGTTTGTGTACAGCTGTAGGTGCTTGCAGTTGAGTTAGATGGGGGGATTAAGGGCAAGTTACTGAGTTTCAGGGAAAAGCTATTGGTTCTGCAAGAAATCGGTTGTCTTTCATTCTTTTTTTGTTGTTCTTCAAAGATAGATGGTATGTAGAAACTGCTTCCTAGCAATTCTTCCAAAGTAATGCTTTCAAGACTTGTTTTTTACAGTTGCTTGCTAACCCTCAGTGTTATTTAAGATGGTGACTCCAGTTTGTCTAAACTAGGGTGGAAAACAAGATAACGTTTAAATTGTCAGTCTCGAGTGAGCACAGCCTTATCTTGAAGAGAGGTGTCAAAATGCATTGGTATATAACTGTTAAGGCAAATCTGACTACCCCGTAAAGCCTGTGGTTGTTACAACATGGGGGATTGTCACAACCTCACAGCAGGGATTTGTAAAAGCTATTTCTCAATGGCAATTTGGAAGTTGTCTTTAGCCCAAGTCAACTACAGTCTTACAGGAGCTCTCTTTGAAACAGTTTCAGTGAGATCTTTCTTTCAAAGATCTTAAGATCTTTGCAGTCAAAGACACTAAGCTTTAAGAGGGGGGGGTCAGAAAAAAAAATGCTTTGACTATGTTCATACTTGGCTTGCTGTTAGTTTCATAAAGCTCTTCCACAAGAAGAAAAGAAACAAACTTTGAGAGATCTTGATTGCTAGCTGCTTTCATGAACTCATTCCATCTTTTTCATCATTCCATCTTTTTCATAATCAAAAACTGAGAGAGCACCAAGCAGTATTAAAGGGCAGGCTCATTGCCATGGATCATGTCAAGCTTAGCATAGATGCTAAGGGTATGTGTGCAGGAGACTGCATACAATCTTTGGGTTCAGTCAAGTCATTTTGGATGAGTCAGGCTACGGACTGAAAAATACTGGAAATAACTTAAGTGACAGAGGCTCTTGCATTGAGAGGTATCTGATCTGAAGAACTTGCCCTATGGATGATGGTGTTGCACAGAACTAAGTGATGTTAGTTTCACCAATGATAGAAGTCAAAACCAAAATAAACTATTTTGGCTGTTCAGAGTTAATGTATACAGGGTGTACTGTAGAGCATGTAATAGGATGTGTGGTACTTGGCAGTGGGTCAGTATGGATTTGGAGATGGGTTTTTTTCCCTGTGCTAGCAAGCTTCTGCAGCGGTTCTGCTGAATTCAGTTTCTGTGTGGGACGAATTTCAGGACTCCCCAAAGGCTAATAAAAATGCTGGAAGGGGGTTGTAATGGATTCAGTTTTGTCCTAATCAAACTGCAATGGCACTGTGTAGTTTACTCGCATTCAGCTGAGCGTGATAAGAGCGAGGTGATGCAGCTGAGTCCCCCAGACAGCTTCCTCCAGGCAGTTCATAGGACAGCAGAATGGTGAAAAAACATCAGTCATTTTATATCTATGTGACATTGATTAATTGTTCAGAATTGCCTTTCTGTTACTTGGTTGCACTGCTGTTGCTTGGTTCAGCCCTCAGAAAAGACTGTTTAGAAAGGCAGATTTAATGTGGTTACTGCATAAGAAATAGCTGAGAAAAAGGGACCGCTTCGTTTCACTAACTGTATTTAGAAACAGAATCTGAGGATTCTGTTCTGTCAAGTCAAATGTAATTTTTGAAATTATATTTATTTTTTACCTTGTTTATTGCATTGTTTTGTATTTAAATGCTTTAAATTGTAAGACTGTTACAGGCTGATTTAAGTCATATAATTTTAATTCTGTTCCTAGACGTGTTTTAGTCTTCTTATGATTTCAAACACATTCCGTATTACAGAATGTTAACATAATCCAAGTAATTCATTTTGCAATGCAGTTCTGAAAGTCTTTGTGTTGAAACAACACTAAGATTCCCAGCTGGACAGGGGCTATGATGCTTTTTTCCCTTTAATTTATTCGTATACTGGTCAGATCTAAGTAAACTAAGAACATGAGGTTTTTTTTCAATTTTTTCATTTTCATTTTTTCAATTCTTAGCAAAACACATGGTATTCTATCAGTCATTTATGTCCTAACCATAAAGCTGCACAAGAATGAAGTTAAATCTGCAATTTTTAAATTCTCAAACAGAATAGCTTTTGGATATCCCATACTGTATTGCTACCACAGTTAGTCTTCCTGAAAAGGTTTTTCTAATGTGATACTTAATACAGTGGATCTTGTATCAATTCTTTGTATGCAACTGTGTAATGTGTCAAATGGAGACTGCTAAAAATCTCACATATTGAAAACTGGCCCGGTTTTGGAATTGCTATTTTTTTTTCTTTTTTCTTTTTTTTCCAGTAAGAATATTGAAAATTTCAGCCTCTTAACAGGGCATGAATAGTTGGTTCTAAAATCAAATTAAGAAACAGCTGGGAAGTACTTGGTATCCAGTGGAATAGAGAAGCAGTAGCAGTGGCTGGTGTGAGGGTTGGAGATGGATGAAGTAGCAGAGATCTTGATGCTGTAGGCCTGGGTCATCCCTGCTGTTGGGTGTTCCGTAGAATCATCTGCTTAAATGCAGCTGTTGTATTTCTCAAGTGATGGTATGAGATGGCTCAGCGGTGGGTTATCTACATATTTACAAATATAATTGAAATTACAGGTCTTGTTAAGGACTGAAAATACATTGGGATTTTATTATTTTTTTAAATATCTGCAAGCAACAGTCTTTGCAAAAGCATTGTGAAATAAAGAGAGGTGCTTGCTTAGCTCATTTGAAAAAGAACTAAAAAGCCCATATAGGTCCTATTTGCAGTGTCAGGCGATATCTGTATTTGTGGTTTTCTTTCTTGACATGTTAGAATATTCGCTAATGCGTAGTTTGCTCAATACAAAAAAAAAAAGCAACTTGTACAGTGCTCATAAGGTCAGAGCTACAGTGCCAGAACAGAATGTGTAATTCCAGAGCTTTCACAGTGACATGGAACTTGCAGGTAAGTTCGGGCCTTAACCAAACCTTAGAGTATCTGATTGGAAGCCACCAAATAGGGTAAGATAGCTTGATTCTGGGAGTACCCCAACAAGGTGCAAGTCCTCTGACCTCAAAATTAGTATCTTGCTTGAGCACTTCATTGCAGATACCTTCCTTGAAAATGTTAATGCTGTTGGCTAAATGGTTTATTTTTTTCCTGACATAAACATGATATTATTTAAAAACCTGGCACTCTGTCAGATGTAAAAATTTAAGATCCATTCTGCCTCTTTGCAGTCCAAGCCTTTGAATTTCACTTGTTTGTAAGCAAACAAGTGAAACAAAGTTTTTTTTCTTTTCCCCCAGTCACAGGTAGAATTGTCATATCGGTTCTTTGGTTCTTTGGGTGGGTCAGCTGAGAAAGCATCTACATAACTCAGCACTTCACCAGTTCTAACTGCAGTCACTTCGACGTAGGTTCATTTTCAAGACCATTGGTTAGAGCTTTGAAAACATAAAAGAAACCTTCTTAGATTGGCTTAATTCTGACTAATTGGGAGCAGCTTCTTGTACAACGTAAGCAATGTAATGCATCTCTCCGGTTAAGCAAGATACACGTAATACACAGTAATTATGCATAGTAATTGATTTCTTTTTTTCTTGCAGGGGAGGCCCTGAGAGGAAATATAACAGTTCGCAAAAACAGAAAAGATCCACGATCCCTCTTTATAACCCTTTCGGTGAAGGACACAAAGCAGACCTACAGCCTTCAGTGAAAGTTCTACGTATAGCTTTGAGAAATGTCAGATATAACTGTTAGATGGAACTGTTGATAACTGTTTCTAAATATCCGGAAATGGTAAACTCGTGAATTTCTATATGTATACATGCATGGGAGTATGAAAAGCGGATCTGGAACTGAGAGAGTACTGTTTGGATGCTCTTGCAGTGGCATATGGCGACTGGTGACACAGTGATATTCTGCTGTGTCTCATGTAATGTGGGGGAAGGAAGGAAAAGCTGGATTTGAGTCAGATAAGAGTGCTGGGTGAGAAAAATGCCTTTAAAGTCTTGCTGTGAAGAACAGTGAGTATTATCTCTGAATATTGTTTTATTCTCCAGCTGGCAAATGTTACCATTAACAAGTAAGCAAAATCCTTGTGCAATTTGTTTTAGGGAAAAAGCTAAATGATGTGCCAGAGCAGCTCAGCAGTAGCTGGAAAATCCCGATGGGAATAAATGTGGATTCCAATTTCAGGATTGCAGCAACAAAGACTATTTTTATTACATGTCTATAATTAAAAAGTTGTATCACATTTCAGTTACATTTATCTAAATAAATGATCCGAGTATGTTGTATAACACAGTTGCCTGTTTCCTTTTTTTTCCACTTAATTGGAAATTCTTCTCTCTCTCCAGTGACGGCTCATTTATTTGTGGTTGTTTCTTTTTTCCGTAGTAGCCTATTGGAGCACAGGTGAATGGAAGCACGTATTTTATCAGTGTTACGGAAAATACTATGAACTGATAGCAGCAGGTGCTGCAACAGTGGATTTTGTTTGGCTGCTCACAGAAAGTGGCTGTGAACAGTCAAGGATTGATGTTTGTGTCACAATGTTGAAACACCAAACTGCAGTAGAGTTTGGATCAAGTGTAACTGTAAGCTGTTAATGTGCTTGTGTTGTACACTGTTTGTATTGAATACCAATTCCTTTTTATGGAATTTTGAGATTTTTGTTTCAAAAATCATTTCAAGAAGCACAAATTACAGTTTCACTATTCATCTCCAAACTTCTGTTAAAAAAAAAAAATAGATATTTTTACAGGACTAAGAAGAATTCATTTTTTTCCCTTGGAATCTGCTCTATAAAGTTTGGGTAATTATATATTGTATAACTCTTGTGCCTGTAACTAAAGATAAGTAGAATGTTATCAGCGATTATGCCAGTTTGGCAGAGAAGTGGAAACTTGCATTCCAAAAGCTGAAATTCTCCTGCAGTGCA
>CM021701.1:1349987-1410035 GCA_011074415.1 Stictonetta naevosa | reverse complement strand
ATAGGAAGTCACAATCGCTACAGAGCTTTAACATTTGCAATTGAAAACAGACTGGAGGATTTAATTTCTTCTTACACTGTTTTATCCTTTTCTGTGCCAACATATAACTTAGTAATTGCCATCCAAATAATTTTCTAGGCTTGGGAGGGTGGGGATTCTCTCCTGTGTGAAAAGTATTGAATTACCATGTCCCAGTTAACATCTAGATGTTGGAAAGCTCAGCGCACATGCAGGTTAAGAGGGATGTTCAGGAGCTGAACGCTTACGCTGGTTAACTCATTGAAATGCTGTAAATGAGAGCTTGACCACCAAAAGGATTTAGAGCCATATTGACACCTGGGCTGTTGTGTTCACCTGCTAATGAGTGCATCACTTGGACTGATTTTTAGATGCCTCCATTTTTTGAAGTGCAACTGCACGCAGGTGACAAACTAGATATTTTCGGAAGTTTGTTTTCAGGATAGGCTTAATTGTAAAAACTAACAAATGAGAAAATTGAATAAAAGTAAATGCCAGATGCATTATTTATTTCACAGGAGTATCTGACAAATGAATACTCTACAGTGACATAGCTGATGTATAAATGTGTGACCCGCCAGCATTTTTCTAGCTCCATGATGTATATGCCTTTCGAAAACTCATTGTTTATCTTTGTTAAAATGCTTGAGCGTGGTTAACTGCAACTCACACTGTTCAGCTGTGCATAAAAATTTACTGTACAGATGAAATGCCAGCAGTTAGCATTGGACTGATTAATGTAACTTGTGACATAGTTGTCAGTGTTAGACGACAAATACGCAGGCTGGGGATGGACTGCTACTCTTGTCCACTTCTGAGAGGCACTGTAGAAATGCAGGATATTGACAGACTAAGCGAAATGTTAATACGGTGTCTCAGCACTATGCCAACCAGAAGTTGCAAGTATCTGCATCTGAATTTGCTTGTCTGGTATGTAGTTTACTGTGGGAGTTTTGGGTGCTTTGACTGTGACTGATTATTTTGAGATACTGGCATTGAGCTACACAATATTGTGATGTTCCTTCCAACCTTAACTTGTCAATGATTCTGCAGATTTTGTAGAAACGTGTATATTGTGATCGTGTAAGTGTTGAGATAGAAGACCTGCACAGAGTTCATGTAGCATTTGTTAACAGGTAAGCAAAAATGAAAAAAATGGTTCAAGAATATTTGTAAGAAGAGAAAATGTTAGCTAGTTAAGATGAGGTGATTTGGTACATCCTGATGTCTGCAGGAACAAGGAGAACAGAAGATGCACCAAAGAGAAGTTAGACTGATGGACCAGCATGACCAATGCACATAGCAGATAGCAAACAAGCCAATGAAGCTGGCTGAGAATCACTTGGAATGCAGAGATGGAAGACTGAGTGGTAACATTAGCTAAGAATTTAGGTGCTGTTGGGTATTTACGTTTGATAAACCCAGATCTGAAAGATATATGTCATGTACCTTGTTTCTTGTCAAAGCTGGGACAAGGTGAGAGGGAGAGGTCAAAGGTGCTAATGAAGATAACACTTAAGTAACACAACTCAAAGATGGATTGATGCTACTAGGAAAAATGCAGTGTTGGTTCAAAGAACTTAAAATACACGAGTGGAAATTGATCCAATAGGTAATGTCACGCAGCAACCTGTGGGAATAGCCCATCCATTGTGGAAGGCTTTCCTCAACATAGAAATCGAATAATACAAGATTGATCTGACAGCACAATCCGTTACTTATCTTTCCTAATGGTAATTTTGAGAAGAAAATATTTTAAGAAATGTGGTTGGTAAACACTCTTTCAAAGGGACTTCAATGAATGATTCAGAGGCAAAAAATTGGAAAGTAACTGCCTGGAGGAAAACACCCCTGAATGTTTCCACTCAGAGATAGTAATGCTTCATGAAAAATGTGATCCTTTGTCCCAAGGCATGTGGTCAAAGGTACAAACAATTTGTAACTGAACACGATAAAAACACTGTGGCAACTTCTCCTCCCCTTCCTTTTGGTGTACTGATAAATACAAATGAAGTTTTCCATGCACATAACAAGCCCCAGCAGCGGTTGGCTGTTGTCGTGTTTACATAATTCCTTCTTGCTCTTGTATTTGTTGTCTGATGTGTTAAGTAGAGATTTTTTGCTCTTGGCTTCATTCTGTCCCTGACTTTTTTTGGGGGGGTGGGATTAGGGGTGGTGGTGGTGTTTGAATTCCTTCTGCTGTGTTACTTATTCTGACAAGCTTCCTTATGGCTGAAGGCTCTGGCATAAGGCTGTTACTGGACTGCTCCCCTTCTCCTTGCTCCTTCTTTCGTTCTGAATTGTTGAATGTGCAGTTTATTCCTAAGAGATGCAAAAAAAAAAATGCGTACAAATGTATGCTTTGATTCAGCAACTGGCACTATGCAGACTGCTTGATTTACACGCCTACCAGGAACAGAATGCAGATCCAAGTCAGGTATGGACAAAGGGTTGGTACAGGTTTGGGCCTTTAAATTTTACAAATTAGTTCTGGTTGCTAATGGAGAACTGTTAAAGCATGGCAAAACACACAGCTGATTCGGCCTTTGATGCACCTGTAGGGTGATATCAAGAAAATAATAGATATCCACAATTCCAAGTCACTGGTCAGATGCATGAAGTAATATGAAACAGTATTCTCATACTTGCTTAAGCTGTGTGCAACATAACGTCAAACGTGGAGCACAAATGAGGAGAGCAGAATTTGTGTGTTATGAATGCTTGGTACATGTTGACTAGATGACAACACGCATTTATCTTTAGATCCCCTAAGACTGGGAAGAGACGGAAGATAAGGGAAAAACATGGAAATCTGGAGAATTGCAGTGGAGTTCTCTTGCTGTTGTAAACAAGTAGGATGTAAATGTAGGTGTTTCAGATCATAACCTGTCAGCTATGTGATTCCTGTAGATCTTTTTATTGAGTCAACAAATAAGTATTTTCTGATTAATATGGGTCAATCTTAGTCACTTCATGTTTTCCTGCAGTTACTATTGAACTTGAATAGTTATAGTAGTGCTTTAGTGGTCAAGTATTTTCTTTGAAGTAAAAATCTTGGCGACATTTGGTAAAAAAAATTATAATAATAAAAACAAAATGTTGATAAACATTTCTAACTTGAGTCCTAACTTTACATTTCTCTGCAGAATCAAAAAGTGACTGACAACTACTTGGTTGTAAATGAAAGGGCAGGCCTGGCACGCTGGGCATTTTAAACATGTTTAAAACTATATCTCGAATGCTGTTAGAAGAGTTGGAAAGCTCTTGTACATTTGTCCATCTGCTCTTTTTAGAGGTATTAAAAATACTGAAGTAGTACATATTTTATATTTCAAACTAAATCATATTTCTATGATGTAGAAAACTCATGTGTCTATGATTTTTTTTCTCCAAGTTAATAAGATATTCTGATATGGCTGTAGGTTTCCTTCATGTGCTTGTGTTTAAAAACAAAAAACGGGCAAAACATTGCCAGTGGTAAAGAAGGTCAGGGTAATTTCCCAGACAAAATCTTTAGCTGCTCAATATGCAATGGCTGCAACTGGTGAGCATTTTTGTCCATTGTTATAAGTAATAGATTAGTTTTAACATCCCAGGAGAGTAGCTTGGTATTTTAAGCAAGTTGTCTGAAAAATTAGTCATTACTGATATTTAATGATTAGTTTGCAAGTTAATAACTCAAAAAATGCTGTAGGCTGGTTTCAGCTAGCAAATTGATAGACACAGACATTGAAGAAAAAGTTACCCTATTGAAGTGTCTTTAACCCATAATTATTTCTACGCTTGCTCAAAAAAATGCTTGTTTGGCTATAAATAACAGATATTTTTTTATTTTGTTAGGAAAGTATGGTTTTCTCATGCTTGTATAATGAAGTCCAGGAGTCCTGAAGAACCTTGGAAGTGCCTAAGTTGTTTTTTTTTTTTTTTAAAGTAATCCAACAGCTAACCTTTTTCCCAATAAAAATACTCAAGTATCCATCTTTTTTCATGCTTAAGTGGTTTACATTATACTTAGCCCAAGGTCACAGGTGTTAAATTGCCTGGTTAATCTTCAAAGTTCTTCTAATATTCAGATGAAAATGGAGGTTGGGTTCCATTGTCCTGCTTGCACATTTGTGTCCTGAAGTCTTTGTTTATTTACTTGCATATAAAGAACTCCATCTGAAAAGAGTATAGATGCTCACAATTCCATTTCTTATGTAGATGTCCAGCTACATTTTTCCCCCTTTTTGTGATTTGTTGTTGATTTAATATTTCCTGCTTTCTGCAGTGCTTTTAAATGTTTATTTAGCTAAGCTATAAAACTACCTTTGTGTTTCTACTCAGAGAGCAGGTGAGCAAGAAAGACCAACTTGGCAGCTCCTGGTCTTTCATTACTGAACGTCTCTTGTGTGCGCGTCATGCTGGGTTTGCTAATAGGATTTTTCCATGTGCACCTTAGTTTGATCTTCAAAATTCTGTTCTATGAGGTGTGCCGTAATGAGATCGATCCAGCTTCTGTGATCCAGATAAAAGCAAACCCTCAACTTCAAATAGATAAAGCTCTACAGAGGATTCAGAAAGCTGATTAGGGAGATATATCGGCTAACTGAAGAAGGTAGGCTGCTAGTTTTTAACTTTTCTTCCAAGGAATTGTTTCTGCCATCAGTTCAGTAGTGCCCGAAGTTCCCTTTAGTAATGACTGAACATTTTCTCTCCCTGGTTGAAATTATTTGAAGAAAAAAATCCAGAATGGTGTATCTTTCAAGCATAGTGGGATGTCACAACTTAGCTATGACTTACTTTCTGTAAGAAGTAGAAAGAGCCCACAGCTATACTGGAAGAGAAGTAGAAGACGAAGATTTGAAATTAAAGGCTTGTTTGAAGACTAAAGTGATGACAATTTGATTTTTAGATAGCAGATTCTGTATGAAATTTGTTCCTGCTTCTGCAATGTTGATTGCGTAGTAACGGGTCTTAAGGGTTTTCAAAAGCAACCAAAAGTACATTCAAATCCTGTGCACATCTCCTGATATATCCGCTTTTAAAGAGATGTCAAAAAGATTTTGTTCTGTTCTGTTTATACAGGCATTAACAGGTGCTAACACTAGTGAAAACCTGACATTCGGTTCTAAGACAAATACTGTGTTATATGAGAAGACAAGGGAAAATGTAGGGAATAGCTAACCCTTAATGTTAGGACTATGGCCGAAAAATTTGCAAAAGAGCTTATGTGATTTAAAAGGTTTAAAAAGCAGTCAGTTTGAGTTAGGTTTATGTAGTTGGACTGGAAAGCAATCTGAACGTGGTTCGGTTTCCAGGTTCAATAAAAGAGTCCAAATATTTACTATTTGATGTATTATTTGATGTTGTGTAAAAATCATAGGTTATTAACTTGACTGTTAAAAG
Source organism: Stictonetta naevosa (assembly GCA_011074415.1). Classification (NCBI taxonomy): domain Eukaryota; kingdom Metazoa; phylum Chordata; class Aves; order Anseriformes; family Anatidae; genus Stictonetta; species Stictonetta naevosa. Next base: position 1,404,629 of record CM021701.1, on the reverse strand, counting down.
CACTGTTTTTAATGGCATTTCTTACCAGCGAAGACAGAAGAGGCGAGGAGCATGCACGTACTGTTTATATGGAGATGACGTTTCGTTAATGGAACATTTCAGAAGATTGTGCTTTCTCCATATGCAAATCTGTAAGTAGTAGTCTGTTCCTTGATGTGTACCAACTGGTTCAGAATTTTTATTTGCTTTGCTACCGCTCATATATTGAGACAGAAACAAACTTGGCTTATATCCCTTTCTGAATGGCAAGCGTTACTCTGTTTCCTTGACTTACTAATGCCTCTAGCTGCCAGTACTCTCTGGGCTCCACCACAATAAATGAAGAAGACTCACCCAATGAAAAAATTGTCCTACATAACAATCAACTTAGAGCTTTGTAATGTTTCTATCACTGTTTATGTAACAATTAGCCAAACAAAAATAAAAGACTCTTAATGATAGCAATAACAAATTAAAGAGGAATAAAGCTTACTCAACACGTTAATTCTATTTTCCACTTGGGTACTACTCAAAACAGCAGTGGAAAAAGTGATAGCAAATACGTCCCATGGAAAACAAACTAAAGTTATCTGTTCACAAGCGATAGCAACAACCCAAATAAAATAATTCTCCTTGAATTCAATTGGCAGATGCTAAAAAATTCTGTTTTACATGGTGGTTGAGAGGCTTTTCTGATTTGTGATTTTTATTTTTATTTTTTTTTTCCCCCAAAGGAAGCTAGGCAGAACTGGGGATGCCCATTTTCATTTTTCTTACCATTCTTGCATCTTGATACGGGTTACAACATGCAGGAAATGAGGGACAGGTTTCTCAAAAGGGGCTCACATTATATGGGAGAGATCACACCTTTACACTACAGTAATGCAACAAATAAAAAGGAACAGTGAAATGAGCAATTAAAATACTCTGAAGGTTGTCAGCATTTTGGAAATTTCCAGTGGTGAAAACACATTTCAGGTATAACACACCATTAGGAGAATGCAATTTGTGCTACGTAGGCTCCTCTTTTTATCATCACTCTGGGCTTAAAACTGTGTGCACTTTAGCAGGTGGTTTTCACACCATATAAAATATTCCGTGGCCTACTAATATGTGAAACCAACAAAATAAATGAATCTGTAAAATAGGGAAACTTCATTTAATACTGTCCAAATGAATTAATAAAAATCTACACCCTGTCTAAAGCACTGTCACTCTTCACTACTGCTGTTTGTGGTAGTTTTCATTACAAAGTCAGTTTTACTGTGAACTAACTTTTATTGCCTTGTATTTCCCTGAGCGTTGCGGCCTGTCTGGATGAAAGAAGGAGCTCTGGGTTGGCAGGAGAGAAAGAAAGGTCAGCGGGTAGGAGGGCACGCTGAATGTACAGGACCTGGGTGTCACGTACCATAAAGAGCTCCCTTGAAGCAGTGTTGCTCTCGTTTGGATAATGATGGCTCAGGTAATTAAGCCCTGCAATACAAGTAGGATTCAGTAAGTAGAATTGAACTTTGATTAAACCTTCTGATGGGTTATGCAAAGAGAAGAGCACTGCAGAGAGGGAATTTCCTAATAATATTGACTTCTGTCACAGCACTGGACATTGGTGAAACCAAGTCTACTCAACTGGAAAATTGGATGTGAGGAGAAGGACTTCTCTGTAACTCACGTGTTACAGTGGCACTATGCTTGTCTGGTTGTAAATGAATATGAAGTCTTACATTGAGAACAGAAGGCAGTAGGAAACACTCATGTTAATGTGTGCATTGCTGTTAATTTTGGAAGCTGTGTGTGTTCATAGCATTCACAGCTATTTTATCTACTTGGATACGTATTTGTAACTTAACAATAGATACCATGCAGTGTCCCCAGAGAGAGAAACAGTGCTCTGGTAATTGATTTGAATGTAATTTTGACCACCTTCATGGCATCAGCTGACAATGGCATTAGGCTATGCAACCTAGTTGGGGATCAGTTGCCCCCCTCTTTTTTTTCTTCTGTCACCTAGAACCGAACAACATCTCTTGGGAGTGGCAGCAAAGAGCAGCAGGGAACACTCCCATCTGAAGAAAATGGAAGGCGAACGGTTTCATGCAAATATGCACGTGCCAGGGAAGGTTAATGGTGTCAAAAGGAAAGAGTGTTGAGGAAAAAATGACAAGCTCTTTAACTAGCAAACCCTTCAACTGTGATCTAAAATTTCTGAAATGCCTAGTGATTTTATTTTCCTTTCTTATTGCTCTGCTGAAACTTTTTTTCCCCCAAGAATTTGTCTTTCTGATGAAAAGCCTAAATAAGAGCTCCTTGGTAGTGTCTTAAGTGAAAGACAATCATTCGTCTCTTTTGAGAATCAAGGTCATGAATTTTCAGCGTTTCTGGACGCTTCTCTGATATTCCTGCAGGGGTGACAATAGGTTGCTGTTGTTACGAAGCTGCCAACAACTTGAGAGAGACAGAGAAAATGGTGAAACATCAAATGGAATTTCTGGAGTAAAAGAGAGATTTTATTTCCCGTACATATGTTAGGAAGGGAAGACTTTTTTCTATAGACCAATAGTTTAAGATTATTTTCTCTAAAAGAGACTTCCTGAGTATTTCTTCATAGCAATCTGGTCTGTGTTTTACTACTTAAAAGATGTCATACTTTTTCTCATCTTCCTATATTTAAAAAACAAAACCAAGCCAAAAAAAAAAAAAAAAACAGGCAGGGTGACAGGTGATTTAATGGCTCTATTGAAGTCTGAATTTTTTTTATGGGTTTTAGAGTGCATTTTAGTCCCTGATTTCAGTCAACTCCTTAAGTTAAAAACTGGATGCAATGCCTGGCTAGGGAATATATTATGAAGTTAAGGTGGTTCAGGCCATTCCTTGATGGAAATTTGTTTCTCACACAGAAGTATTTTTTAAATCAGATGTTTCCATGCCTGATTTAGTCAGCCGTATGACAGTTAATTACACCTGAAGCAATTGAGACATGGCTGAAGAAAGAGAGCTGTCAACAGAAAAGCCTTAGTAAAATCAACGCTAAGACAATCTTGCAGTCAGCTTTTGTATGTGCTGTTTGAAACCCTTACTTCAGTCAGTGGAATAAGTAAGCAATGGCTGAGCTGTTATGACCATCTTAGTTTTTCTCTGAGAACCTAAATTTATTCCTAGCAAGAAATTGTCTCGATAGTCTATAGAGTTGGGAGAAGGCTGCTTACAGGTGATAGGTTAAGGCAGTCAACTTACAGGGGAGTTCAAAGGGGTTTTGGTAAAATAGTACTCTTTCATATGCCTGCCGGAACATAGCTGGTTTTTCTGAGTTCTACCACGGCTCCTCTGGGACCTCTCTGTGCTTGAATGTTTTCAATAACTTGTCGTGCTTGTACATCTGCTTATATAGCACTGCAAACAAAATGGAAGTCATGCTCATTAGTCAATATGCCCAGCTAATGTATTACTGTACTGTGACCAGCAATGGCTTACTAAAAACAAGGTTTCATCTGTTTTTCAGCAGATTCAATTATTGCCAGATGTATTTTGAGAGCATTGGAGTTTATGGATCTTCTGGAAGGGGACAGCTACGTATTTTCAAATTATCTTCCCCGTCTGTATTCTCTCTATTAGGTGTGTGTAGCTTTCATTATCTGGAGGATAAGAAGGGGTGGTCTGTAGTCACATGGATTCGTTGGTTGGTGTTGTGGTTTAACCCGGCCGGCAGCTAAACACCACACAGCCGCTCACTCACCCTCTCCCCTCCCTCTCTGGGATGGGGGAGAGAAACGGGAAAGTGAAGCCTGTGGGTTGAGATAAAGACAGTTTATTAAACAGGGAAATAATAATGGTAATAATAGTACTGATAATAATGTGTACAAAACAAGTGATGCACAATGCAATTGCTCACCCCCTGCTGACCGATGCCCAGCCCAACCCCAAGCAGCCACCCCCCCCCCCCCCCCGCTGCTAGGCGCCCCCGTATATTGTTGAGCATGCCGTCAGATGGTATGGAATACCCCTTTGGCCAGTTTGGGTCAGCTGTCCTGGGTCTGTCCCCTCCCAGCTCCTGCTGCACCCCCAGCCTGCCCGCTGGCAGGACAGAGCGAGAAGCTGAAAAGTCCTTGGCTTGGTGTAAGCATTGCTCTGCAACAATTAACACATCAGCATGTTATCAACATTATTCTCATCCTAATCCAAAACATAGCACCTCACCAGCTACTAGGAGGAAAATTAACTCTGTCCTAACTGAAACCAGGACAGTTGGGAGTTTATTCTGCATTAGGCAGTACTTAACCGATCTGTTTGGAAACATGCTGGAATGAATGTTATCTTGTTCCCTTTTCTTGGTAGCTGAATTTTGAAATAGGAATCCAGCTCAGTTTATTGGATTTTCAGGACAGCAGGGCAGAACGATGCGGTGGCGGGCAGGGCCCTGCTGCTGCAATACGGCTGGGATCTGGAACTAAGCCTCAGCGATGGTGGGAAGCAAAGAACCTTCAAGTTCGTACAGGGGGCTGTTTAATTTGTTACTGCCAAGGCTAGTCTTCAAAGAAATGCTTTGTTATAAGAAAATGAAGGAATTGAGATAGGACTTCAGGGTAATCGTTCTCTTAAAAGTAAAAGGGGAGGCAGTTGAAATCCTTCCTCTGGATCTAAGCATCTTCCCTTTTAGGATTAATTACATAATATTACAGCAGAACTTCAACCTGTTCAGGAGCTTCTCAGCACATAAAATTCGCTTCGGAAATGTTCTGTGGTAGATCCCTCTGCTCTGTGACTATGATGAAGAAATGAGTGAGAATGTTATAATAATTTAGCTGTATTTTTAAGGACATATCAATTTCAGTACTTGAAGTTTAGTTGTGATTTGAGAATTGAGCTCAGACCAAGAGACAGTACCTGGTGTGAATTTTAAGTGTCTAGTGCATGGCAGAAATATTTGAAAACATCTGTAGAGTCGAAGTATGGCAAGATTGACTGGGACAGGCAATTGCACAGTCCAGCACTTGGGTTTCTGTGCGAGATAGGGGCAAGCTGTCATATGTGGCTTGTGCAAAAGCGTAGTCCAGAGGTATAAAATCAGGATTGCTGATGGACAGAATTATGTAATAAAGCAACAGTCAGAATTTATTCGTAGGTTTGCATGTCGCTCCTCATCCGTATATTTGAACTCCAAGATGGTAAAAAGATATTTGGTCATAAAAATATCATAAAATGGGAAATGGAAAAGGCCACAAAAACATATTAATCGCCCAACAGGAATGGTGGTAAGTAAAGCCAGTTCTTGAGTGTTGGAGTTGTGTAGGGTGACAAAAAGATGGCTGGGTATGGAGGAAGAGTGAGGGTGGGGGACTAGGTAGATATATTGTGTGCATTTGCACATAAAATATCTTCAGTAGACGGTCTCCTTCCAGAGTGTCTTACCTCTACCTGCTTTTTCCTCTAGAGGCGTTAGTCAAATGCAATTTACATTTTCTCTAGAACTGAAGCTGAATTAAGGAAAGGGATGCATAAGCCTAGCTTGTAACAAGAGCATAGATGGTAGGAGGCAATAAAACATCTTCCTGGAACTTGATACAGCAATTATCTCAACTTACAACTCAATGTGGTTTAACAAAATGTCAGCAGATCCTATTACCTTTTCCTGTACTTCACAGATGCCTGTACAAGTAGATTTTTTTTTTTTCTTCTCACTCCCTACCAATCTCTTGTGGTGTACAGGGAGAAGCTATTTTTCATGATCAGTAGCATGGAAACAGAAGAGAGAGTATGAGCCATCAGCTGGAGGATTTCTACAGGGAGTTAAGGATGAACGTGATGAAAGGCCAGCTGTAGATTGTACAGATGACACGTAATCATGGTAGCGCACTGTCTGGACAGGAGTTTGCACTTGCTTGCTTTCCTCCAGTTGTGTGAGATTTGAAAGGGGTGTAAAAACTTGCCATAGGTGTTAATAGTATTGGCTTCACATGCAAGCTCTCTAAGCTCAAGGTTTGGTGGTAATCACAACAAAAGTAAACACAGACTGTGCATATATCTCTCTTTGTTGCCTTATGTCAGGTCTGCTTACCTCTCGTGCAAGGTCTGGGGTTTGCAGTAGTTCTCGATGACCTTGCTAGGTTAAAAATGAGATGAGGAGATTCAGGGTGCCCTGTTTGAACACTGACTCCTTTAGCTGATTTGAGCTGTTGATAGTTTGCAGAACATCTCTGAAGAAGGAACAGTGCAGTGCCGTCGTGCACATCTTTTTCTACTTCTCCTTGGATTGCACGTTTGTTTCCATCCTGTAGGCTGCTTTGTGTTTTTTGTTCTCTCTGTGTCTGACACATGCTCCCAAACTGTGTTTGTCTCAGTCAAAATTGCATTAAAGTGTGTGCTTCGACACTCTTTCACTTGCTCTGAGGTTCTTTGTTTTTCTTCAGCATCAGGGCCGTCTGATATCTGTAATTTGCCTCTGTCTGCTACAGACCAAGCAAACTTGTTTTCTTTGTCTGAAATGAGTCCACTCATAAATGTCAATCCCAGCGAGAAGCTGGAGGAGGGAATGTCTGGTCAGGGTCTGGAGACTAACCTGGAGAATTTCACAGACATCAAAATCAATTTCATTTGTCTGTCTAAATGTTACTGCTTGAAATTGAGTAATGATGTGATGATGATGAGCAAATTGGGTAGAAAGAGGCAGGAGTCTTCCTCTAGATCAGAGGTCTCTGTTTTGTTACAACTCCTATAAAGTAACAATTACTGTCCTGAAAAACTTCCTCTGACATGGGAGAGATGAGAATACTGATGGTGAAGTAATTGTCTGGGTGGATATATTGCATACATTTGTGCAGGCATAAACCATCTGTGGTCGTTGACCAGACAGCTCACCATACCCTAGTTTGAGCACCCCGATAGCCATTTCCTATTCAGTGATGGGAGTGGTGACAGCACAAAACACACAGCCCACGTCTATCTCCTCACCTGGCCAAATCCCCCACCTAGGCTGAGGTGGCAGAACCAGCACTCCCTGACAGAAAATGCAAATATTTCCACTGTCAACAAGTCTCTTCCAAGTATTATGGTATGACTAAATACATAGTTTCTAACAGTATGCCCTGTTGCAATTAAGGGGAGTGTGGGGTGCAATGTGTTTATGAGCATAGGAGAGTTTATTGCCACAGTGCAGGAGATACAGGTATGTGAATTAGAGTTTATCCTCTGATTTTTTGATCAACTTGAAGAGGATAGAGGGGTTAGAATAAAAGAAGCAGAGCAAATGATCTTAAGCAAAAAATGGAGAGCGAGGAGAGGAGGAAAAAAAAATTATTCATAGCATCGCTCAATGAACCACTATAATTGAAACTTGTCTTCCAAAAAAAAAATAGAATTCTGCAGTAAGGATATCTGGAGATGCTATGCTTCAGCAAATGTCCTTACAAGGCAAGAAGAGACAAAAGCGAACTTGTGTATCTCATACTGATTCGTGTCAGCAACCTTACTGTGGATGCTATAGGCCCAGTACACAATGCTGTCCGTGTTCTAACATGGAAAATGTCGAGTGCCTCTTTCACAGTGGTCAAAAGTCCAACTATGGACCATCCAGCTATGCCTGAGCTGGTAGGCCAGGCATTGCAAAACAGAACTGCAAAATACAAAAACCACATACAAAAAAGTTGCTTTGCCAAAGCTTGTGGAGCTAGTCTTGGTGTCAGGATCTCCCATCCTTTCTATCTAGGACAAAGCCTGCAGTTCCAGCCAGACAAAAGCTGAGACCTCAGCATGTGGAAGCACTGGTTGCTGTAGTGCTAGTTCTTAGTTGGTTGAATCCATTTCCTTTGCCCTAACGCTGCTTAATGAGTTTGGCAATTAAAGACCATGAGCAGGGGCAGACGGAAAGCTACTCGTTGATGGCTAAGGTCTGACTTCCAATATGACAATTTCTCCATTAATTTCTAGTACATTTCTATGTTTAACTGCATTAAAGCTCTAGAATATTGCTGACTTTGTGACAGGTTGATCTGGGCTACTGTTACTTGGGACGAACTTGAAGTTTTTCTGTCTTGCATTTTGCCCTCAAGATGACTTATAGCCTGATCTTGGGATCTGTACAGAATTGGCTGGTGGAAAACCTTTTTTTTTTTTTTTTTTTTTTTTTTCCCAGCTCTGAGTAATCAGATTGTGTTGATTCTGATTGTTTTCTAATAATGTCCAGTTATTTTTGGACCTCGTGTTAATCTCTGATGTCAGTGTAAAGTGCTACAGTGAAGGGAGAATGCCAATAAAGCCAGGTCAGCTGATGTTCTGTGCAAAGGACAAGAAATAAATGAAGGGACAATTTGGAGGGGAAACATTTAAGGCCAATGTGATAAAAATGCTGAAGTTTTGAGGAAGGTTTTCTTGCAGTGTGATGCAGTTCAGAAAGCACAGTGTGGGTTAACCATTGCACAGTGGCCTCAAGACATAGTCATGTTGCAGTGTTCTATATCTGGAGATTATGTAAGAAGGACTGATTAATAAACAGTTTTTATACCAATTTTTCTTTCAGTTAAGGATGGACAGAAGGCAGTTTGGGGATGTATGGGAAGGAGTAAACTTAATTTGTTAAACTTATGAAACACTATCCTGGCTGCCAGCATAACAATACTTTATACTCATGCATTTGCCTACTAACTGTAAGATGAGTAATACCTTTAAAAATTATTTATGTAAATGTTTATTTTTCCTTTTTTTTTTTTTTTCCCCCAAGATTGTTTGCCTCTGTACTGAGAGTTCACACAAGAGGGCATCTGAAACTTACTTGGTACCCAAGTGATACCGCATTCAGTCAGTTTGAGGCTCGTGGCAGAGCTGCACTCCAGACTCACGTTGCCCTTAGTAGGTTCTTCCCTTCTCCAGTCTCATCCATTGGCTGCCTATACTAGCCCTGTTTTGTCTGCTTCTTGAGGTGAAGAGAAATTATGGTATTTAGCTCTATTTTGTTAAGTTCTTTGTGATATGATGTAAAAAAATGCTCTGAGTGTCCTAGATAGATGTGCCTTTATTTGGAGAGAGTAAAGTGAAAGTAAATGAAGAGGGTATGAAACTGGCTACTGAAATACCTCTGGTGATCTTTTTTCACATCTTACTGACAAGCGTAGGAGTGAGCTTGGAAGTGTAATAAGAAAATAGTCTTGACACTGAAGTCTGACTTCAATTTCCATCCTTCTAGATAGTGGATCACCTTGAAATTTTTATATGACTGAGGCATTTGGTATACTTGGAGCTCAGTGTTGAAGCTGTCCACAATTCCAGAAGATAACCACAGGAATTAGCAAAGTGATAATTTAAACAACGAATCTCATACCTTAGGAGAGCACTGTCATCCTAATTACTCTGAGATTCATGCCCAAGAGAATGCTTAAGCCTGATTTCTACAAGACTGGTAGAAGCTTACTTTTTTTTTTTTTTTTTTTTTTTTCTAGCTATTTTAAAGCAATTAAATGTATTTTGTTTTAAATCTGACACTCTACACTGGATGTCCAGGTTGTCTTAGGGAGTAAATTGAAACTTAATTTTTTGTTGCTAATATTGTTGTTTTCTGTTAAGCATTAAAGTTGAAGGAATGCTGCAGTCCGAGGTTGGTTCAGCATGACCAGAAAAACAGTGTGGTTATAGAACATAGGTCTGCTTTTAGTGAAGTGCAGACATGATGGGATTACGTAGCTTTGACTAACAGCCGAGAAGCCATTGAAAAACAGCCACATGTGTACAAGCTGTAAGCCAGATTCTCTGCTGTGATGCCAGCCCCTTTGAGCCATCTGACAGTGTAATGAAGCTGAAAAGTGGCTATGTAATAAATCCCTATCTCCCATTCCTCAACCACGGGGTAGTTCCCAGCTGCCACAGTGTTGGCATACCTGACTCTTTCTCACCCAAGGCTTAGACTCTACTAAAGGGGCTCTGTCTGGACTTAGACTGAGAGCCTACTAAGCAGGATGTGATTAGGTGAAGCGTTTCCACCAGTATATTCCTGCAGAGCTGCTCCGAGTACAGTGGTGGGAGTGGTAGGTTTCAGGACAGGGAGTCGTTAGTACCAGTCCCTAACCTGTACTCTTGAAAATGGAGGAAAGCTGGATTCAACCTGCGACCCTGACAGTTGACTGCTTCTGTGAACTGCTCCTCCAAACTGCTTGCTCATGAAGATTTACATCCCAACATTGAGTTGACTGATCAACGCTGCGAACAGATGGGTTTCTTCATTTGGCACACTATAGGGAGAAGTGTAGGATTTTGTATTTCATGCTGACAGAGGGATCGCAGTTCAGTCATTATCTCTGTATAACAATCACCATGATCCAATTTGCTATGAATTGGGGGATTTCCCCTTTCACAGTGAAGGAGGAAAGTCAGTGAGAAGCACTCAACCAAGCAGCTCCTATGAGAGAGCACAGAAAATGTTTAAGGCTTTTTTTTTTTTTTTTTTTTCCCCAGTCAAAAATTCAAAGGATCCAAATGATTATCACAATGTGCCATATGGAAAACTGAAGCATTTACATTGGTACGTTTGATGGCTTTTTCTCAAGATGGGACCTCGTAGGCAGTGTTGTGAGATAGCCTCATGGAGGTGCATGCTACTATTTTTCATTCCTACTGTGTTTGACTCAACAGTCAAAAGCGATTAAGATGCTGAGTGAAAGGTGCTAGAAGGGATGCTGTCTGCTAGAATCTGGTTTATTTCCCCTGTGGTGGTTATGGGGCCACCCCTTCCAGGGGCATCTGACTAGAAAATCAACAATTTCATTTTTAGGGAAAAACCCTTATGATATTTTTTCCAAACTGCTGATTGGGAATTCAGCGCTGCATATTGTGTCTTCACGTAATAACAACTGACCAAGGTACGATAGTTAGGAGAACTACAAATCCACATAATTCAGTCCATCACAACTGAGAGATTTCTGCCAAAAGTGAAATAAAATGACCTGGTTGATGACATCCCAAAGCACTCGGATTGCTCTACAAAGCACTCCTTTATGTGATGTTTCTGCAGCTGTCCCTGCACAGAGCTGTGGCTTAAGGAAGAGCTGACTAAAGGAAGCTTTTTTTTTTTTTTTTTTTTTTTTCTGTTCTCTGCACTAATCCTACTTAGGTATTTGTACAGTTTAAAAAAAGCTACTGATCTTAATCCAGTTTTGACCACCATGAGTTCCAACAGATGGATTTTTATCGTTTGCAATGCCAGGACAGGTCATTCTCACCTGAGTCAGGGGAGTGCTGAGGGCAGGGACCAGGCGAGGCAAAGCCTGCAGCTCACTGTGGCACTAGAAAAGCTGTGTCCTTGTCCTGATTGCACCGGAGTATGTCCTGGGAATATATTTCAAGCTGTAAATAGCTTCTGCTTATCATTTTGTTCATTAAATACATGTGCTGTTGGCTTCTTAATACTTTTTTAAAATTCATTTTATTACTTTTACCCCCTTTCCATCGGCAAGCGGAGGTTGAAAGCTGTGTATGTTATGCCCTAGACTGAGATTATGCCCCACAGTTAGGGAAAATGGACAAATGAAGAAACATGTATGTATGGCTTAAATAGCTGTTAGGAGCATAAATGCTTGGCCAGTGGTGCAGAAATTTCCTCCAGATGCTTCTGTTTCCCCCCCCCCACCTGATCCCCTTTTCTTTTCCTTTCCATTATGTACAGTGGTCTCCGCTGAAAGAGTTAAACCTGGCAGTATACGGACTCCTTTTTGATGAGGATGCCCGACTTCGACAATTGATTGAAAATCCACGGGCCATCCAGCGAGTTATCCGGGTTGGAGCAGATGGAGACGAGCACATCAGAAACTGTACAGTATAGCTAATAAACATCGGGATGAGCCCGAGGCATTCACGGGAGAAAAATAACAGGTAATTATCACTTTATAGATTTTGACCGTCTCTTCATTATTTGGACATAATTAACTGAGAGAGGCAAAATACTGCAGCCTGCTACGGGCAATAGTTGGCTTAAGAAAGGGTCTGTGGAAAAACGGTGTCTAGCTGAATTAAGGCTGTAAAATAATGCATGTGTGGTTAGAATGAGAAGGGAAAGAGAAGCAGGTGAAGGTGCGTAGAGCCGTGCAGGAGCTGGCTTCTGGAGACGGGTTTTGCTCTGGGTTGGCCTCCTCGTTGAGCAGGGTGACTGCGATGGTGTGCGGGGCTGCGCCTTGCGCACTGCTGGAGCTAAAGATGACAGCGGGTACAGCCACAGCTATGCGCCAACGAAAAAAAAACCCAAACCCTAAATCTCAAGGCACAGCACTGCCATGGGGCAATACCTCTGCACGGCGGGCAGCGGGATGGGGCCGGGGTCCGTGCGAGGGGCAAGGAAAAACCCGCAGGGGGCTTCGGGTCGCTCCCCCAAAATGTGGGGGGCGGCCCCTTTTGGCAGCCGCCGTTTGTGCGCGTCCTTCCACCCCCGTCACCTTGAATAACAGGGCCGGGCGGTGCCCATCTTCGTTGGGAGGCTGAAATTCAGCTTAAATTCAGGCACCCTTTCCTCCCCGTGCCCTCTGGGCTTCTCTTTTCGTTGCAGACGGGAGAGGGGGGTGCGCTGTGGGGCTGCCGAAGGGGGTCCCGCCTCCCCCCTCCCCTTCGTTTGCTTATCTGCAAAGGGGGGAAAGAAGGAGGGGTTGCGGGCATGAAAAAAAAAAAAAAAATCAATTGCTATTTTTCATCTTTGACAAAGTAATTAAAACGGAGGCACTCGTTCCTCTGCTCCGCAGCAGGGAAGCGGGAGGGGGTCCCCGTTTTGGGCAGGCTGGGGTGGTGTCCCCTTAGACCCCGTGGGCTCGGGGCTGAGAAGGGGCTTCGGGAAACCCAGGCGGAGCTCCGCAAAGCCGCTTTAGTGAACTTTTTGGCAGGCACCGGGGCCGTCGGATCCCTGCTTCTGGGACTTGGCGACGGATTCCCCCCTCCCAGCCGTGGCTGGGGACTGGGTAATGGAGACCGCGTCCCCTCCTTGGGGGGGGGCGAAACGGTGTCAGGGCCTTTGGGTGCTGCTGGAGAGGCAGGAGCAGGGCTTGGGGCACAACGTGGCTTGGGATCGACCGTAGGGAACGAGCGGGGCCGGTTCGCTGCAGCACCAAGAGAGCCCCGGGCTCCTGGGGGAGCTCCTGGGGGAGCTGCGGGGGCTTCCCGACCCGCCTGCTTTTTGGGGCGCTGCCGTGGTGCTTCAGTTCGCCCCGTGCCTTCTTCAGAGGCGTTAATGCAACCTGAAGGGCAGCACAACGGGGCTCCCGCCCTGCCCCGGCTGTGGGGAGCCGGCTCTGCGGCTCTCTGCAACAGCGCAGAAACGCTGCCAAGCGCCGCTCGCCTCCCCCCGAGCCCTTCTCCTGGGGGGCTCTGTGCTGCATGCAGGGAGGGGAGGAAACGGGGGGGACGTCTGCTAGGAGAGAGGAACAGAGCGCGGGCTGTATGAAAGGGTCTGTGCACAAAACACCTGTATTTCGGTACAATTACGTGTGTGGAAAAACAGGTGCTGATGCTTAAGTGTATTTTCAGCAGCTGCAGCAGCACAGGTTAAGGCGAGCTGTGGCGTAAAAACGCTCGGGAGCTCTGCTGCCAGGTGAAAGCTTTTATTTTTCCCACCTGGGAAACGTGCTGATCTTTACTGCAGGGAGAGAAAAAAAAAAAAAAAAAAAAAAAAAAAAAGATTTTTTTAAAACGTTCGGCTTGGTCGCCTCCCTCCCCCGTGCTGTCGCGGTGGGCGGGGTGGCGCGGCGGGGGGGGGGGGGGGGGGAGGGATTTGGTGTCCACGGGGGCTTCGCCGAGCCCCGCAGTAGCCAAGGGCGTGCAAATAGGCGTTGGGTGCTAGGGAGCGTATCCCCCTCCTTCCTCCCCCTAGTAGGTGCACACTGCTTACGCTAAGATGTGTAAAATAGCCCCGGGAGAAGCTGACGCTAGCAGAGTGTGTGCGGGTGAACAGCAGCAGCTCTTCCTCTGACGCTAAAACAACCGGGAAGGTTGCTTAGGGAGCATCCCGATTTGCCAACGCACTTCTTTATTATTATTATTATTATTTCTTCAGGGTAAAAAAAAAAAACCCGACTCGTGAGCAACAAATCTCTGAGAAAGTCCCTCAAGTAGCAAATAGCGCGGGAGGTGGTGATGGGTGGATGACTCCGTTGGAAAAACGATTCTAATGCAACTTCGAGCTGGTAGTGCTGAGAATTCCCCCCCCCCCAGTTTTCAAACAAAAAATGCTTTGATGGGTGAGGGCAGAACACCGACGACCTGACTGCAGTTGCCGTCATCTTGGCTCCCTCTTAACTCTTCAGATAGCTTTGGTGAAAGAGGAGATGGCTTTATTGTGGCTGTCGCCTTGACTGACTTGGGGCTGAGGGCTTCCCCCCATCAGGCAGGGTGAAAAGAGACGGTATGGTGTTGTATGATGGTGTAGGGAGGGCAGGGAACACACAATTAACATGCGTTTATGCACTATATACACAGGGAACTTCTCTCTCTGGAAATAGATAAATGGAGGGATATATATTTATACGCATTATATATATATAAAATTTTCATATATATAAGCTATTTTAACTTTCGATCTTGTGTGAACTGCAGGAATGCAGAAGACAGATAATGGGATGAACCACACCGGAGGGGGGAGAGGAGCAGAAATGGCCGGTTTCTCCCCCCCCCTTTCGCTCTTCCTTTGGGCGCAGTAGTACGTGTTTCTCGTGCTGCCCCTAATAACCGGCAAGAAAGTTGTGTGCTCCTGCAGGATCTGGTTTAGTAATCAGCCCCCCATGAGTCACACGGGACACGCAATCCCACTGCCGCGTGAGTGACAGCTAGCCGGCGCTCAGGCTTCTGGTTGTCCCTTTAAAATCTGAATCCAAGGGTAATGATTTATCAAATTCTTATTATCACGAAAATGTCAAACGAAGGGCACCTTGCTATGCACTGACGCAAACCCAGGCTTTCCCAAGGAAGTATAGAAGCTTTGCTCTGGACTGAGCAAAATCCAGTCTGTCAATTGCCTCTGCTGCTGTTTTTACCTCGACCGACTCGATTTTAAGACATGGTAAGCGCTTTATTTCTTTCCTTCGACGCTTAGAAGGGCTCGAGGGGAAGCTTCGCCGGTGAGTTCTGTGCAGGCTGCCCTGTGCCCGCCTCGCTTCCCCGCCGCTGTCTTCCTCGCCCGGCAAGGCAGAGGAGCGGCTGTCCCCGGGGCTGTCCCCCCAGCCAGGGTAGGGCTGCAGCCGGGGACAGGGGCACTGCTCCGTGCCCCCGCGGGCTGGGAGAGGAGCCGGAGGTGCTGCAGGCGCAGCCAGGACGTGCGGCAGGCACGGCGGAGGCAGTGCCGGGAAGCCTTGGTGCGTGGGGGTCCGGAGACAGGGTGCGTGGGGATAGAGGCATTGCCTGCGGGGTCCTTAAGGTTTAAAGAAAAAAAAATGATGATACACTGTGAAATATAATTTTAAACTGGTGGGAAACGGGGATGCCGTCAGTAATCTGTTTAGCGTACAGGAGAAGGTTTCAAACCCGTTTTTAGAGGGGTCTGAGTGGAAAACGTAAGGAAAATGAGAAGGAAAGCCAGCTGCTGACGGCCGTGGTTCTGCGGTGGTGGTTCGGCTGTTTCCCCGTTTCCCCGACTTGCTGTCGGGTTTTGAGAGGCGGCAGCCAGCTCAGAAGCGCTCCCCAGCACTATTTCGCTGGGTTTTTTAACACCCATGGCTGCCTACAGGGCAGCTTGTCTACTGCTTGTATGAAAAAAAAAAAAAAAAGGTGGGGGGGAGAAAAGCCGATGTGCATTGTTGAATGACAGAAAGGAAATGGGGCGTAAAATTAAAGAATCTTTCTACACTGGTGATAGGGAAGGGAGCATCCTACGCTCGTGATGTGCAATCTAACGAGGTCTGGCGGTGCAGTGCTGTAGGGACATTTATCTAAAACTCCAGTTGCGGGTTTGCAGCCGCTGTTTGTTTGTTTGCTTGGTTTTTCGTTCCTTGCTGATTTCTCCGCCAAAATATTAACGCTGAACGAGAGGGCAAGCAGGGGAACCGGGCCCCTCGAAATTCACCTACGTTTTAATCCAGATTTTCTAGCAGACGCGTTTTGCGCACGAGGGAAGCAATCGGTAAAAGAAAAAAATCCCTGCGGTCCAAGCGTTTTTTATCCTTTCGGTAAAATATGTGATATTGTTTTAGGATTACGCCAGTCAAAGGGAGATGAACAAGCAGCTCGCGAACAGCCCCGACACGGTTGCTCCTGGACCAAACGAAGGTGCAGGAGCTGGAAGAGGCAGCCCCGAGGAGGAGCCGCAGAATGCCCCGCCGCATGCCCCCGCCGCGATGGCCAGGCTGCCCCGCTCGCTCTCCACCGACCCCAAAACGCTTCCCTGCGAAGAAGGCAAGCCAAACGATTTCGAGAGGACCAAGGTCGGCATCTGCAAGCTCAGCAGCACCCCGGTGCAAGCCAACTCCACGGTGCGGAGGGAATCCGGGGAGACCTTCCCCTACAAGCACGCCGCTGGGGCCGGGGCCTCCGGGCAGGCTGCGATCCCCCCCTGCAAAATTCCCGCATTGCAAAGCACGGACGGGGACGCTACCCTGAACCTTGGGAAGGGCACGCTGGAGCGAAACAACGCCAAAGGCGCCTGGGTGACCTTGAGCCAGAGCACCGTGGTACTGGGCACGGATGGCAACACTTCTGTCCTTCCCGGCAGAGTGGAGGGGGTAAGAGCTTCCTCCCCGGGGTTCTCTGTCCCCGGGAGTATTGGATTAAGGGATGCTCGGCCCTCAGCGCTCTCTCGGGGCCGAGGCTCCAGTGGGAGCGGTGCGGGAGCAGGTCGGGGATGGGGCTGAGCCGTGGGGCAGGAGCCGGGAAGAGAGGGAACCCCCCCGGTGCTGAGCTACCGCGCTCAGAGCCAGCCGAAGCTCCGGTCCTGCGGAGAGGAGGGGGGCGTACGGTGCCGGCTAGGTCTGTCCCGACAGAAATCGGGGAGAGAAAGCCCTCCGCTGCAGGAGCAGAGCCTGTCCCCAGGGCATCGCCCCCGGCCGGGCGCGGCGCATTGCAGGGGCTGCCCCTCGGGAAGGCAGCGGCGAGCCGAGCACCTCGCGTTTCGACCCCGGAGGAGCCAGCTGGGGGGCCGGCAGCAGGCACTGTCACAGCCCCCCATGCCGGGGTTGCAACAGTCGCTTCCCCTCCCTCGGGAGCAGCCGGGGGGGGGGCGGGGGGGCACGACGGAAAAGCCCAATTTCTCGGGCAGAAGCGGCCGCAGGGGAGGGTGCCCCCGGTGCGGCTCCGCGATGGTCGTTTGCAAACATAGCTCTTGTCCGATCTGTCTCTTTCTTTTTCTTTTTTTTTTTTTTTTTTCCTTTCCTTCCCCCCCCTTTAGGAAGACGATGTAGGGGATGAAAATAAAGCCCGAGGGAACTGGTCTAGCAAGCTGGATTTCATCCTCTCCATGGTGGGTTATGCAGTGGGGCTGGGCAATGTCTGGAGGTTCCCGTACCTGGCCTTTAAGAATGGGGGAGGTATGATGGCTTTTTCCTGTCTCTCTACCTGCAGTTCCGTACGTGGCTGAGCCGCCCCCCCCCCCCCTTTGCGATGGGGACAAGCACGAGGGGAGCGGAGGTCGGGGATGCCGAGCGAGGCACCCCCGGGACTCACACTGCGCCGTCACACCTGGCGAAAATCCTCGCCGGGGGCTTTTTGTTGCTTGGCTTGGCTTTGGTTTGGGGGAACGGTGGCGGTCAGCCGTGAAAGTAGGCGAGTTCCGACAAGATTTTGTTACAAGGTGGCGCTTGCCCTAAAAAAAAACACCTGCAATGGGTGCTGGCCAGGGCACAAGCAGCCGGGGCAGCCACCGCGGGGGGGCTCCGGACCTTAGAGAGGTCGTGTGGGCTCCTCCTGAGCTGCTGGAGGCGAGAACTTGCCATTTGGAACACCTCAATGTTGAAAATAATAATAACAATAACAAATAATAATAATAATAAAAGGTAAGCTTGCTTTTAAACATACAAAATTTAAAGCATGTGTGGGGGCTGTTCAAATACAACACTTCTGCCTCGAGCGGATGCTGGAAATGCAAAATCCTGCTCCTCCATT
This sequence comes from Stictonetta naevosa, assembly GCA_011074415.1. NCBI lineage: Eukaryota > Metazoa > Chordata > Aves > Anseriformes > Anatidae > Stictonetta > Stictonetta naevosa. The sequence continues at coordinate 1,386,614 of CM021701.1, read as the reverse complement.
CCTGCTGGGGCTGGGGACAGCAGGGATGGCTGCCCGGGCTAGGGCTGAACGGGCTGTCATTTCTCCCCCTAAAAGGTGCGTTCCTCATCCCCTATTTGATGATGCTGGCGCTCGCTGGGATCCCCATTTTCTTCCTAGAGGTCTCCCTGGGGCAGTTCGCCAGCCAGGGCCCCGTGTCGGTGTGGAAAGCCATCCCTGCCTTGCAAGGTGAGCCCCCACTGCCACCCTCACCCCCTGTGGCTCCCTGCATGGGCAGTGGTGACAGTGGCTCCTTCTGGGCCCCCTCTGCTCTCTCGTAGGCTGCGGCATTGCGATGCTCATCATCTCTGTCCTGATAGCCATCTACTACAACATCATCCTGTGCTACACGCTCTTCTACCTGTTTGCCTCCTTTGTGCCCGTGCTGCCTTGGGCTTCCTGTAACAACCCCTGGAACACGCCGGATTGTAAAGATAAGAACAAACTTTTACTAGGTGAGTCAGGATGTGCTTTTGGGTCTTCGCAGCTCTTTCTCTGCTGCCAGTAGGCGCTGTGGTGCCCAGCCCATGGCAGGGAGTGCTGTCTGAGTGGCTGGGAGCAATCCGTTTGCTACTTTTTAAAAACAAAACAAAACTTTTTTGTCATCAAGGGTTAGATGTAAGTTTTGAACTGTGATGGCAAAAAAAACAAACAAAAAAATCTTTACAGCTGAAAGGTGCCTGCGCCAGTGCTTCACAGGCATTTGGCATGTGGTGAAATCCTGTCCCGTTTCATCTCCTGGTTCCAGTGACAGCTTCCCTGTTTTGGAGCTGAGCTTATGCACATCCCTATAGCTGTGTCGACATCGGTGTAGAAAGGAGGACTAGATAACAACCCCTTCTGCAAGCACTCCTCTGTAACTGCTTTTGGTCCAGACCCTTTAATACCTAGAGTGTTTGCATATAAAAGGAGACATTTTAAGACCTAGTACTCTCAGAGCCTTACAGCTTTGGCAAGCAAGGTGCTACAGAAACGGGGTGCAGAACTGAAACTCAAGTGGTGTGTACGATAGAATGCTTTTTATTGTTGTTTTGCACCTAGTCTGTAAATCCAGGCAAGTTGTTTTCTTCCTCTTTTTTTTTCCTCTCCCAGATTCATGCATTATTGGTGACCAACCAAAAATACAAATCAAGAACTCCACTTTCTGTATGAGTGCCTATCCAAACTTGACTATGGTTAACTTCACCAGTGAAGGAAACAAAACATTTGTCAGCGGAAGTGAAGAATACTTTAAGTAAGATCTTTTCTTTGAAATATTATGTTACTTTATCTAAAATGTACAGTAATACAGATAATCGACCAGTAATACAAGAAGTAACTGTTTAGAAGTCTAGAAATAAAATATTAAAGAATGATAAATGATACACGCTTCCATGCATATTAACAATGAAAGCTAAATTTTAAACACTGCATTATTTTTGTTCTTTTCCTCTGGTGCTTAGCACAGCTGGGGTGTTGGCCCGTGCATGGCATTTTTATCTCCTACTGCAATGCAGATAAATAAAATAATACATGGTGACATTTACTGGAACCTTCTGGAGAAGCCACTGAGAACGCTAAAGCAGAACAACATACTGTAGGAATTTGCATTGAATTACTGCCTGCAGTTGCTGTCATATTTTTTTGCCTTTTTATTTTATTTTATTTTATTTTATTTTTAATTTTTAGGTACTTTGTATTGAAGATTTCAGCTGGGATAGAATATCCTGGTGAGATTAGATGGCCCCTGGCACTGTCTCTTTTCTTAGCCTGGGTGATTGTATATGCCTCCCTTGCAAAAGGAATCAAGTCATCAGGAAAAGTAAGAAAAATATTTGCAATCATACACGGAGAGGAAAGCAGTATCCTGCTTTGTGGGAATCACGCTCTTGTTTAAGGCACTGAACTGTTGAAATTTGGTTTCAACAAATGGCTGCATATTAATGAAATGCCTTTTTTCCTGTTTGTGTTTTCCTATCTAGCTAAAATGTTAAAAATATAATTTTGGAAATTAGGTTTAGCATTTGATAACTCAAAAACTTGAAGATGAGCCCTTGAGCTGTGCTTAGCGTTGGATGGTAGAAATGGTGCCTTCCCTAGCGTGTGTGGCGTTCATCAGAAATCCCGCAGTCACCTCAGGTGTCACTGTAATCTGGGAAATTATGATGTACGCGAAGACGTTAAGCAACATGTTTTAAAATCAGAACTGAACTTAAATCATTCTGTGATAATTATGAGCAGTGACAGCGTGTATCTTGTTCTCCCAGCTACTTCATCCCTCTTCCTATAACGTCTCCTTGCAGTAACACAGCTTCCTTCTTCTGTTTCTGACATCTCCCATCTCCCTCGAGTACCTCTGTGTCATTTTCTCCTCTGCCTCTCTGATGTTTAGCTTTCTGCCCTGTATCCTAACCAGCAACCGTACAAAGAGGGAACATGTGCTCTCATGGACACGCAAGTGCAGGCATCCTAATTGTCCAGGGAGCTGTCTGCGCAGGGAAATGCAGCTCTTTTTTCAGCAGCAGCACTGCTTTGGGTGTTTTTCATGGCACTTGAAGCAATGCAATATCCGAGACTTCTCCTTCAATACCATTGTAATTAGCTTGTAGGTTAACATGTTAGATGATGCTATAGCATAAATGCAGTTTATTTAATAATTGTAGGCTGAAAAAATGCTCCCTCCCCCCAAAAAACAACAAGAACACACACACAAACAAAAAACAGCCCACAAATGAAACAAAGCAAAATGCCAAGACTGGAATGGAATAACTGTATGCTTTCTGCGTTAAAGGTAATGCATGTGCAGAGGCAGCTATGAATTTTCTACAATTTGTCACTGGGCATCTAATTTCAAGCCACCCCTTTGCATCTAGAAGCTGACAACCTCTGTTGTGAGCTAGCTTGGAAATTAGCAGAAAATCCAGAGACTTGGGTACAAGGGGAAAATCTGTTAGTTTTTTTTTTTCTTAGATATAGCGTGACAAGAAAAACATTTTCATGAAAGGCCAGAGCCAAGAAACAGAAGATGTATAGGAGAACAACTTGGGTTTGGATGTGGCAGGAGATAGGTAAGACAGCTGTAGTGGCCAAAAGAAATACTGGTTCCTTGGTGCCAGGGATAGGAAACTGCTATTGATGCTGAGATGATTGTAGTGAGGGGGCAAGTGGAAATCCTTCAGGTAACTGCCAATATGTGGCCCTGTGGTTCTTGCTGCCTCTAACAAAAGTGAGAGCTCGCAGTCTGCAAACAGTTGTCTCTGGCTCCTCAGGCAGCTCTCAGGAAGGTGCCTGCAGCGGTCAACTGCAGCCATGTGGGTCTGTCTATTTAATGTGCTGGGGACCAGACGAATAAAGTCAACTGGTCTTGGAGGACTCAATATTCTGGTAGCGAGGAAAACTAGCCTGCTGAAGAAGTTGAGTAGGTCCTATCTAAACGATAAAATAGCATCTAGGTTCAACATAAAAACTAGCTCAGCAGGCACAAATCCCTGAACAGCATATGTCAGGATAGCTTAATTATGTACCAGTTTATTTAAGAATCCCAAAGTAAACTTGTTTTAAAAGGAAGAGTGGAAGTGATGCTCTGCTGGACTAGCTAGATGAAGTCAGTGTAAAATCTTTCTTGGGGCTGAAGTAGTGTGAATGCTCCATACAGTCAAGCCTTCTAGAGAAGAGTTTGTCTTTTGTTTGAGCCATTTGTTTTTTTTTTTTACTGAAGTTGGAGAGACGTGCTAATGCCACTAAGTTTGATTAGCTAATATGGGAAAAGCTCTTCTCTTGAAATGAGTGTCTTCATTTTTTTTTTCTGAATGTAGACTTCAGTAATTACAGTAATTTTATTGAATCTTAACAGCTGATTTCCACTTGCCACTATTGATTTGAACTTAGTTCCTTTCTTGATGAACAATGATTACATATTAATTGTGTAATGCTGTTTGAATATTACATCGTTTAAATACCGGTCATAGCAGAAATGATACATTTAAGGACAATAAATAATAATAAAATCCTATCTATGAAGAAAGAAGTGGTTTCTGAAATACAAATGAAGACAAGAATGTGTTACGTCTATACAGACACGTTGCTTCATCAATGTATTTGCACTGTGCTTTAAACTCTGAAGGTATTTCCCAGGAATACTGCTTAGATGGAATATGATTTATCTCTTCTAACAACTGAATGGAATTTCATTCACTGTTCAAAATGCAGCTTCTTGAAACAACAAGGAGGAAGTTGGGAAAGCAGTTTCAGAAGTCACCTCAGCTCAGAGGATTCTGGCCCCTGTAAGGCTGCGAGGCTGAAGTGCAAAAGGTTTTTAAATGCTTTTGAACAGAGTGTGCAGCCTAGCTCGTTGCAACTTAGCCATTTTATTTGACTACAGAGAGAGCTCTGCTCTGTACTAGATAATTATGAAGACATTAAGCACACAACCTCTGTTGTGCATTTAACAATCATTTGGTGTATCTTGATTGTTACACTGACTTTTTTTTTCATTGGGCCCATAAACATTATCATGGTGATATGTAATTATTCGGAGGTACAAACTAATAAAAAAAAATCTTTAGGTTGAGTTAAATACAGAGAAATACATCGGGAAAAGAGCAGGGATTTAGGTGGCATTGACTGGCATTGCTCGTTTCATTTCCACTGAGCTGTGTTAGTTTTTTTCTGGGCAACACTGTATTTCCATTCAGCTTTAACTTAATACTGTTCCCCAGTCTTTCTTCTTTTTCTTCCACTCTCTATCTAGAATCCCAGCTATTATTACCACTGTTGCTGTTGATATTATTCCTGTTACTAGCACCAAGAAGTGCTGTAAAAGATGCAGACTCTTAGATGTTCTGGGAAATAAGCCCGTTGCCTTGCTAGTCGCTAGTCTTATCCCGTTGTCTCTGATCCTCAGTAATTTGCCCTTTTAAGGCCATAGTTGAAACGCTTCCATTTTTCCCCCCTCTATTCTCATATAATCTTTTCAATAATCTCTTTGGTCTCTGCAGGTGGTGTACTTTACAGCTACGTTCCCCTACGTAGTTCTCATCATCCTTCTTATAAGAGGTGTAACTCTACCTGGAGCTGGAGCTGGGATCTGGTACTTCATCACGCCAAAGTGGGAGAAGCTAATTGATGCTATGGTGGGCTTATTATTGCAATTATAACTCCTGATGGCATGAATAACTCATACAGATTTCTCACTTAGTGTCTATTGCAAGCATTTTCTGTGTGCAGAGGCAGTATTGTCATCTGTGCAATCTTGTTCTTCACCTCTATGTAGTGTTGTTACAGTAGATGTTTGTCATTTGTCTGCACATACCTTTTATAACGTATGTTGTTATAGATATGGTATTTACTTAGCATTTAATATTTCACCTGAATCTCTCAGACTAAGCGCATTTGGAAAACGGGGAATTAAAGAGGAGGTATAGATTTTCATGTGCTGGTGTCGGAGTGGATGCTGCTTTGATTTGAACAAACACGCGAGGTTTTTAATAGATAACATAATGAGCCTGTCTGCGTTTGTCTAGAAATTTCTTTAGAGATGCTGAGAATATAATGCACTGAGCAAACAAGACTGAAGATTCAATGTGAGACATGAAACCAAATCAAATTATACAAGCTACTCGAACACCTCTTCCCTCAACAGCTGTGATCATTGTACTATCTGTATTATAAGAAATAATATTATTTTCTGACTAGTACAGAATTAAGGAATTTGGTACCTGGCTTTGCTCTTTAGAAAGGATTGACTTGTATGAATGCTTCAGCTCTGCTTTCTCATTCATGATTTCTGCTGAATTAGAAGAAGCTGTTTGTTGTCAATTAAACCAGTAAAACACGTTACAAAAATTCACGTGGTTTGTATTGGCGTAGACATGAATCCATGTATGGCTCACATACTTGCCTGAAATGGTGTAGAGCATTTGTCTTCCCAAGTTTTATTCTTAGGTGTCCCGAGCCTGGAGACTGAACTGAAGCCTGAGCTGAGACTTGGAATTCAGACTCTGTTCTGTAGAAATTTTAAAGCAGCTTTTAGCAACATCTCAGGAAATCTACTGTTTCCCCACCCCCTAAGAAATTCCTTCCTCTGTCAATAGCAGTGGGGAGTTGTGAAGCTCTTAATATCCTTATCTCTTTAAACAGCAGGTATTTGATGTACACCTCACGACAGAAATGTACCCTAATTGGAATGTAATGTCACTCATAAGTAGTACATTCAGCAGTGCTGATATTCTTGCTTTTATCAAGAAGGTAATGCATCTGTCGGTTAAACCATCAGTGCCCAATGCAGGTTTTTCCTCTTGATTTGTGTTTCCTTTGAACCTATTTATACTGATATGTGGCAAGTAACATATTGTATTGAATGGCAAAAGTAATATTATCATTTTATTTTGGGTGAACAAGAAGAGTACTCCTAATCAAATGGACACTGTGTATTTCAGGGCAGGATTTTGCTTGTAAATGCTATTTTATTTACATCCATTTCTCTAAAAGTTATTTCAACTGTTTGCATGTTAATCCCCAACAGTAACAATTAGTGTTACCAGTCTTTCTAATTCTTCCTGAAGCCTATGTTATTTCCTCTCCTCTCTTTCTTACTTAGGTTTGGAAGGATGCTGCTACTCAGATTTTCTTCTCTTTATCTGCAGCATGGGGAGGTCTAATCACTCTCTCTTCTTACAACAAATTCCATAATAATTGCTACAGGTATGTAAGAGTGAAATCCACAAGTCTTAGTAAAAGAGTCTTGTCCAAAAATGCCAACATTTTCCAGCTTGCAGCAATTGGGTTTGGAATGCTCACCTCTATGTCTTTTTCTTTCTTTTTCTTCTTTTATTTTATTTATTTATTTATTTATTTCTCGGTCCTAACCTACTAGTCTCAGGATGAGCCTTAGCCTTATAGTCCCTGTTGACTCTTCATGTTCAGAATTGGCAGTTTTAGCTTGAAAGCCAATCTGGGAAGCTGTCAGCAGCTGTGAGCAACATCATGAAACCACAACAGTTGGCAATGTCTGCTGAAGAGCAACCAATGTGTCGAATAAGCTGAAGTCGGCTGTTGTGCATGCATGAGTTCAACATGACATTTCTGTATGCAATTCTCACATTTTTAATTGTTTTACACGTGTGAATGTATTTCAGGTTGTAAAATTAAAAATCAGGTTAATTTGAAATCAGTGAAATTTATTTTTGCAAGTAAAGTCATTTCACTAGTAGCATAGTACATTTTTTCAACAAGAAGTGTGCCAGATGAATATCTGCAGACAGAAAAAAACACAAAAGCAAGTGACATTAGCAGAATGTTTAACTGATGTTTTGCTGTCTTTAGAGTAGGTCTTGTTTCTATTGAAGCAAACCTTCATTGATTCCTGTGCAAGGATGCATGTGCTGATTCAGGACACCATATGCTGCTGGCTAGGCAGGGACTGTCTAACGGCATGCTTAAAAACTTTCCCGAATCAAGGCTTAAGAGCACGTGCTCCTTGGGTTTTGAACTCCAATATCCTATCCATGTCCTGTAAGTTCTAAATATTGTATACGGAACATACACCTAGGTACTTTTTTTTTTTTTTTTTTTAAAAAAAAAAAAGGTGGTTCCAGATTTTAAAAAGGAATTCCAAAAATATTTGCTACTAGATTTTAAAACTAGTTTTCAAAAGTACTTGAATATACCTTAAAAGATGGATGAATAAGTAAAAGTATTGTTTATTCAGCTACTCCCACCTAATTGTCTTTTGGGCCCTACTTCTGAAAATCCTTGTCCTGTGCTTTGATTTTTTTGGTGTTGAATGAATACACTCAGAATATCAGGGCAAAAAATGGGACAGGTGTTAACCTATCTTGCTGCATGAACTTAACAACGTTTTGTGGCATTTGAAAATACTAATGACAAATTTGAATGAAATATGTGGTAACAAAACAGAAAAACAATATTATGCTTCTAATACTGCATTTGTAATTTACCTATGTTAGAGAGGGATGTGGAGACTGAAGCAGAAATAATTACAAAAGCTTAATTGCTTCTGATGCGGTTAATTTTGCAACACATCTTGAATACTGAAATGAAGCTTGACTATTTTTTCCCATTTCAATTTTTATATCCATTACATTTTAGTATTGAAAATAATATTCTACTTTTCAGCTACGTATCCAATTTAAACATCATCAGACAATCTGTAATTATGGTGAATTTATATACATTCATTGCGTAACATGTACCTAAAATATTTGCTTAAAACTTACCTGGGTTTTGGAAGAAGATTAACCCATAGTGATTCTAAACAGAATATTCTTTTTTATTATTATTATTTTCTTTTTCCTATAAGCCTGAAGAATTAACTTGCTCGTTCCTGTTGAGGGATGCTCTGTTAGTTTCCAGAAGCTTGCCAGTTCAGTGAGCTTCTTAACAGCTTTTCAATTTGTATTTCATTCTGTTCCTGACAAAGAAATAACAGTAGGAATAAACATTTGTAGCCAAGTTTGAAAAGCATTTAAAGCAAGTGACTTTCGTTCCTCAGCCCTGGTAGTTCAAGGGGTGTTTTTTGGGGAAAGAAAATAAAAATCCTAACACAAATGCAATAATTATGGACAGAGACAGCGATGGCTGGTTTCCTATCACGTCACGTGGACTTAGCCACGATAGCATGGCATTCGGATATTGATTTCTTGAGGTTCCCATCACAACAACCACCACTGAGGGCTGTACCTCTACGGACGGGCAGGTGCTGCGGGATAGAGAAAGCTTTACGCTGAATGTTGTGTGTAGAAAAATACAGGACAAAATATTTTACCTGAGCAACGGTGGTTAGTCCATATGTAACATAGGGAGCAGATGGCCACCTTAGGTATAGAGTGAAGCACTCCATTAAAAACCGTGTTGTCATTGCTGCTGTCTTCAGAGATGCCAAGAGCACAAATACTTAGCGTCTTCTTTAACCCGTGGCTTCCTTTATGGCATGTGGATGATGGAAACTTGAACATGTGATTTCTGGTGGTGATGTGAAGACATCTGCCATCTCCAACCAGCACCATATTCGCCTGATAAGTGTAAAATTTGCCTTTGTCAGTGTTCCCACCCCCCTCCTGTGTATTACAAACGAGGTGATAATGTCTTTTTGTGTTTTCTTTGCAGGGACACATTGATAGTCACATGTACCAACAGTGCCACAAGTATATTTGCAGGCTTCGTCATCTTCTCAGTTATTGGCTTCATGGCAAATGAGCTCAAAGTGAATATTGAAGCTGTGGCAGACCAAGGTAGGATACACTGCTGTTTCGTTTCTTAGACCTGATTCTGAAGTGCGGGCACCCAGTGGCACCCTCAGCTCTATTATTAATGATAGTGGCAGTGGAGGTGGGAATTCCAACCGCAGTGGCTTAGTAAACCACTTGCGTGCATCTTGATTCAGGAGAAGCTACAGTACTCATTGTTACTGGGAAGTCAAGATACTACTTGAGGCCTCCTTGTCACTCATCTGGTAAGAGAAAGAAGCAAGATGCGACTCATTTCAAGTCTTTATGTAAATAAACAATTGGAGTGAGATGTCTCCTTCACATAGTCTAAGCAGTCACTGGGTTTCTCATTTGTCTCTGCTGCTGCCTTGTTAGGTCCTGTTCAAGGTAAAAGTTGTCCCTGATGGGAGAAATCTTGGATGAGGCAGTGCTGGGCTTTGCAATGTGGGGGTAGAAGTACAGCCTGAGATGTGGATTGAGCTTCTGAACTGTGGGGAGCAAGGAGATGCCTCTACAGGGAAATTAAAAATTCCTGCAGAACTGTTACTGTACTGGAGCAGATAAGAAGGCCTTAATGAAGTGAGACGGTTAGAAATGGGGATCCGTAACACCTTAATGGCTAGAACTAAATGTGGACAAGAAGAATGTGACTGATGGAAGAATTGGTGCTGTCATGTATGATGTGCTATGAAGCAGCACAAGATAGGAAGGGTAACTGTTGAGAGAAACTTGAAGAATTCCAAAAATCTGGTGGAATTAGATAAACGTAAATATTATCCTAGCTCAGTTCTGTTTCCTGTGGAATGTACAGTACTTTGACTCTAAGCCAACCCCGATCCTTATGATGATTTCAGACTCAGTTAAAAAGATGAGTTTGTAATAATTTTGGAATAACCTATGTTTTTTCACTTCTCTACCACAGCTGTTTCTGTATACACATGAGGGTGTTAAGTATTGTAGTAGCCTTCAGCACAGATGCAGCCATTTCCAAGCACTGAAGGAAAGGGATTAATAGATGGAAGGCTTTCCATGCTGTCTTCCAGTTCCCTGCAATAGTACAGAGTAAAAGGAGGCTTTGAACTGGAGGAAGCATGGAGAGTTCAAAAAATGAACGTCACGTACGTGAGGTGACATCTATACATGAGGTTAACGTGAAGGACACACAACAGTTTTCTGAAATGTTTGTTGTGTACTTAAATTCAGTGCCCCAAGGTGCTGCACCGTTGTGTTGTAAAAACTGTGTGAGTTAGCTAAGGGTCAGTCTTCATCTGATAGTTGTGTTCAGCTTGTCTTGGCTACATGTCATTTGAATCCAGTCTTGTGACAGGGCTGTAAGACTGGTTTTATCACTGTATGCGGTCTTACCAGCTTTCTGGTTAGCACATCTGCTTTGCACATCCTCACATAATGCCAGTGGTCTTCTGTTAAAGATGCACAGAATAACTTTTTGCCAACAGTTTTGCTCTTATAAACGATGTTCTGAGAGCTCTGTTATGCACCAGAGGAAGCACTCACCTCCCAGTTGACCAGGCAGTAGGACTTATTGTTTTTTGTACTTGAGAGCTTTCAAGGTTACAAATGACCAGTTTTTCCTCTAGGCAGTACAGAAAGGAACACAGTTCTGTCCCACACAGTCAAAAAAACAGACTATAGTATTTGTTTCTGGTTTAGCATGGTAGCGTGGGTTTGCCCTGGTCTCCTTGCCTTCTCAGTTCATGACTGCTCTTCGCTCTAAGGGGCTCCAAAAAAGACACTGGATGAGGAATCACCTCACAGGAGCAAATCCCATCCTGATGGTGAGGTGAGAGGGGGGCATGACACCAGGGCAAATGTATCTGTGTCTGCTGTATCTATTGCTGTTGGTTAGGAACAAATCCTTTCCTGAAATCTGGAAGGTTCCAAAGGAAATAAGGGTCAGAAGGCACCTTGACACCCGAGGTTCATGATATGATTCAGTACAAGGGCTACATTAAAAATGAAATGGGGAAGTGGAATGACTGTATAGGCAAGTGATCTTGAATAGTTTTGGTGTTTTTGGTGAGACTTTCAAAATGATTATGACTGCAGAGCAACTTAAGCCAGCCTCCGTTGACGAGCTGCAATAGAATTTATCTAATGAGCGTTTAAATGGAAAGAGGAAGCATTTCATAGGAGCACCAAGGAAATGTGACCTGAGCAAGGGCAAACCACAGATGCAAGATCTGGGGTTACCTAGCAAATAGGCGATCCTTTTTCTCCATGTAATTGATGGGAAAGAAACAAAACAAAACAAACAAAACCCAACAACAACAAAAACAAACTAAAGGAGTATTTGGGGTGCAGAATAGGAAGAGAGGGAGAGTTAGTATTTCAAAATATTTCTTAAGAATTTGGTTTTAAAAATAGACATCTGCATTTTTGTCCGTGTCCCTTGAATGTGGTTCTGATTTGTGTTTATTGGTGAGTTATTTATTCCTTTAGAAGTACACTGACAGAAGAAATAAAGCGCAGCCATTGGGAGCAGTTGTTTCCTATAAAATTGAGAAGTCAGCTATCTCTGAACACCTTATTTATCAGGTGCTTTCCTACTGATTTTCAGAAGTATCCTCAGAATCTTTTATGCCTTGTAGAAGGCATTTGGGATGCACTGATACAGATCACAAAAAGAGCAGTACTAACTCTGCTTACCAGTGTGGTCCGGCAGCGTACAAAATTTATGAGGAAAATAAGTTTCATTTTTGGTGTATTCATCTCTTCACACCTTTTTATTCTGGTCTAGTTCTCAAAAATTATTTAGATATGTGTCCGTCTTCACTCTCTTGTGGTTATACAGTCTTGATGCTTTCCTTTTAGTTTGCTAGGAAAATCCATGTCAGAAGGCCAGGTGCTTTAGGAGTAATGTTTCCATGAAAATTTTTATTTTAGACTTCATGTCCATCATGAAAAAATAACAAGCAAATCATCCTGAAGCCCATACCACAGCACAGTCAGATTATTGTAAGGAGAGTTGTGTTTGGGTGAAGCCGCAGTGGGAGCTCTGAAGGGACTACAGAGGACGGATGGAGAAACGTAGCTGGTAGGGGTGGTAGAGGAAACATTTGGTTCAGCTGGTTCATCTCGCTGGGGATGGCATAATATTTAGTGCAGTAGTTTGCCAACCCTTTTCTGTTGAGTGCTTGCTGGTGGTCTTTGAGTGAGTGACTAGTCACAGGCTGGAGCGCTCTGTTCCCAGCTGTTTCAGCAGATGTTCGAGGGAATGTGGAATAAGCTGTCACAAGCCAATCTTATTGTGGGGCTGTCAATTGATCTGTAAAACCCCATTTAGGCTGTTGAAAATTGCTTCACAACAGTGAGGTTGCTCTACGCTCTGTGATAGGTGGGAAGAAAATGTATTCTCACGATAGAAACTGGGATGGTAGGAAGAGTGGAAATGAGGAAAAATTGCAGACTGAGTTAGCATATTGAATTAGCAGAGTTAAGAAGCTGACTCAGCAAGAGGGGAAAAGAACTTTGTTCCTCCCTATCTTTTTTTTTTTTTTTTAATTTTTATTCTAAAGTTGTATTTCTTTTCACAGAGAGGGAGAAAACAGCAGAAACTGTGATGATACATAATCTGCCTTCAGACATTCAAAAACTTGAAAGAAGTGATTAATGGATTGGGGAAGGGATTTAATCCCCCGCCCCCCCCCCCCCCCCCGAAATATTAAACTGAAATACTGTGTATTATTTTCAGTTAGAACTTTGCTTTCGAAAAAAAAATCAATATGAAAAAATAAAACCTGTTTCAAAGAGGCAATGTGTTTTGGTTCTACTCACACGGTTTGATTACGAATATGCCACAACTGAAAGGCTTTAGTAATTTTGAAGTCACCAAAAAGTTCAAGGTAATTTGGCTTTTCCATTTCAGCACATGCAAAACCTTGGGCGTTTTCCTGGCTTTAATAGACATTTGGGGGGAGTTAATTCCTGCAGAAGTCCCTGAAGATGGCCAGGGTGGGAGCCAGCTTCCCTGTGCCTGTTCACCTGTGCATGGATGCTACCAGGCATGTGATACCTTAGAAAGTTATCAGGAGCCAAGATGGAGAGATTGCAATTTCATATTCTGTAATTAAACTTTTCCTAAAAGCATGATTAATGGCAAAGCATTATTTCAAGGCTTAATTTGAACTTGTAAATGCAGGAAGCTACTGCAAACAGAGCCTTTATCTCTAATAGTCAAGAAGAAATCTTTAATCAAGAGATGAAAGAACATGTTAATGAATACAAAATTGTTCTCCATTGCACCATCCTCTTCTGAAAAGCAATTTTTCTGCAGCATGTTTTAAAGACAAAACAGCACTGAGTCATGCACAGTGTTATTTTTTACACTGTTGTTAAATTTCATATTTGTCTTTCATTCAGAAGGAACTCCAGGTGCTTCAAAAGTTAACCTGCGGAGATGATTTTGTATGCTGCTAAACTGCATTTTTTTCTTTGCATTATGTGAGAAAGCAACAGGTCTCCCTTGAACAGAAACAGTGTGGGGAGCTGCAGGAAATCAGATCCAATAATCTGGATTAGAAATGGCCAGGACAGGGTGACCTTGGACCCCCCTTCTTGTGGCACGGGTCGTGGAACCAGCACAACTTCTCTCTCATTTGTATCTTGCCTGAAGGGAAATATCCTTCAGAGCATTTTAAGTGGGCACTCCTTCAGCTGGGCTAAATAGAGAAGTGTCATGTACTGCAACGCTACCATCAAATTCCTGCAGTGTTTTCTCCCAGGCAAATCTAAGCATACTTGTGAAAATCATTTTTCTTGACAGCCAATAAAGATTGTAGTCTAAGATATCAAACCAACAGAGAAAGGAAAACTCCTAGTTAAATCTTAAAAAACAAACACAAACCACAACTCCTTATTCTTTCTGCTGTGTGTTACCTTAGTTTTTTAGTAGTTATTACTACTATATTATAATACTATTATTATTATTTTTTTTACTATTAGTACTATATTATAATACTATTATATTTTTTGGTACTTATTACCATATGCCAGGTATTAGCTCTGTGTGTGTATTATGTTCTCTGTTGCTCATTTGGCTGTGTGCTGCTGCTGAGTTACAGAAGAGCATTTTCTTTTCCAGTTCTGAGGTGGGGATGATTGCTATGCTGGTCTGAGGCCAGGTTGCAAGCTGACAGGGACAGTGGTAGGAATTAGATCTCAGAGCAGGAAAGAACAGCCACAGTGCATGGTTTTGTTTGTTATTTGGATCAGTGTATTAGTCTAATGGTTAAATGTGTATTCTGCAACGTGGAAAATGGGAGTGTAGAAGTGTTTTGAACCTTACAGTCAAATTGGAAATTAAATGTATGAGGTCAAATGTTGACATGGATTAATCTTTTTGTAAATAGCAGAGACTTTAATGTGATCGTTTTTACTTTTATCAAACATAGTAATAGAGCATTATACTTGGAAACATGTGTTTTCACATTTCCCTTTTTTACCCATATTTTTTTTTCCATACAGTCAATGATGTTAATGCAATAAAAGACATAACAGCCTTTATTTTTATCGTTTCCAGGTCCTGGAATTGCTTTTGTGGTTTACCCGGAAGCCTTAACTAGGCTTCCACTTTCTCCGTTCTGGGCTATAATTTTCTTTTTGATGCTTCTGACACTTGGATTGGACACAATGGTAACACTGCTTTCATTTTCTGTTCTTTTCTTGTTGCTTCTCCTATTTATTGGTTTTGTGGACCATGAGATTGCTCACAATTTTCCATGTGGTCAGTGAACTGGTTTGCAAAGAGAGGACTGAATTATAAGGCCATCAATACCAAAAAGATGTGGGGGAAGCTTTGGCATTAGCATCTGAGCATTTTAACACCCAGGATTCTGAATTCTCTGTCTTACTTTGCAGCATACCCAGCTGGAGCATTTCATTTACGTTGTGTGTTGAAATTAATCTTTTTGTTTCGTTTTTCAGTTTGCTACTATCGAGACTATAGTGACCTCTGTTTCAGATGAATTTCCAAAATACTTACGTACGCACAAGGCACTGTTCACTCTTGGGTGCTGCGTTTCCTTTTTCATCATGGGATTTCCTATGATCACTCAGGTAATGACACAGTCTTTGAGCATCACTTTCTGTCACCAGTCCCCCTCTGGTGGCCATTCTCTTCCCTTGCAAGAAGCAGTTGCAAAACAGTAAGTTGAATTGCACTGAATGAGCGAAGACATGAGCTGAGTTTGAAAGTTTTTTTTTTTTTTTTTTTTTTTTTTTTTCTGTGTGTGTGTGTGGACACTCTGGCTGAGATCTATTTAATAGACTTGGTTGCTCAAATCTTTCTGAAGATCTGAGTCTCTTAAAATTAATCCTTAGTCAAACATCTCCAAAGTAGTTGTATAAATTAGGTATTCATTTTTTTACAAAAGTTCATACATCATCTAAACCTCCACAATAATTTTGGGTGCCTTCCCTCATATGTACAGAGGGGATATTTACTGATAGTCCTGGCAAACTGTGGAGTTAATAATGAAATTGTCATCTACCATTGATAGTCATCACTGTCTTTTTTTCCACTAGTTCCTCCAGTACTGTAATCACTTAGCAATTTCAAGAGGATGTGCACAGCCTCTATTTTTACTCTTTTAGTCATCCATTTTTTCTGCCTTTGTCTTCCTTTGTCTCACCTCATCACCTACCAGCCCAACTTTGCTGTTCCAAAGCCTAGGATGGATTCACTCCTTCCTTCACTTGACTTAAACTGTTAACCTTGATCCTGAAGGTAGGGCACGATATCCTTTCTGCCAAAGGAATGAACTGGAATGAACTGGATTCACTGTTATTACCACATTCCTGGTTTCAACTGTGATTTTTCTTTGGATGTCATACTTAGTGGTTAGACGCTGCAGGTGGAAAATCCGGTTGCAGTTCATTCCTTGATCTGAAAGGGCTGAAACCCATGTCTCCTCCTTCACAGGAGCTTTGACCTAGCAGACTCAGGCATTCCCTCTGCATTTTTCTTGTTGAGGTGCACTGAGGTGCAGTGAAGATTTGATGATCATTCAGCCAGAAGGAAGCAACAACACTGTGGCTTGAGCCTCTGTCCTGTCAGTGCCTGATGTGTACTTGGGGATAAAGTCTTGTGTCCTGCTGCTGTCCATTTTGCCTACCTTAGTGCTAGCTAGGGGTTAGGGATATGGGGACTTAGGTGGAGAGAGGCACCAGATATATGCCACAAGTAATGGCTCTTTTTTCCTTTTTTCTTTAGGGTGGAATGTATATGTTACAGCTCGTGGACACCTATGCAGCTTCTTATTCTCTTGTCATTATAGCCATCTTTGAGCTTGTTGGAGTTTCCTATATTTATGGTAAGAATAGATACTGTTATTGGACCACCTATGTCAAAGTAGCATTTTAGCATATGGTCAAGTAGTATGTATCTTGGAAAGGTTTAACATGTCTTTTTAATTTTTTTCTAAAAAACCTGAGAATCCAGAAACATGATTTTGAATGGAAGCATAATGGGACTTCATTGCTATATGATTCCTTTAAATGCATATATTCAAAAGACCCTTTTATACAGCCTCAAGTCATTTTTCAATCAGTAGCTTAAAGCCGATGTTTTGAGAGTGTATGAATGTTCTTAGCAATTAGAAAGCATTGACCAAGCATTGTGTGACACTTAGCCAGGAGCTCTTTCACACACGAACTGTTTGAGGCTCAGACTTTTTGAGCCAGAAGAGGTATCTTGGCATTTAACAATGTCCGAAAGATTTATTTTCCACTTACGCAGCCAGCTTTCCCTTTAGCCCATCTCTACAACACAAAGTCAAGGCTACACTGCTACTCAGTGATTCATTATGCATAGCGGTAACTGTGGTGATATCAATCCATGTTGACATACATGGAATTTTTAGGAGGATACTCAACTGTTGGAAAACAGTGCAATTACTTTGATGCCACTGTAGCTGTGTCAGCTGGTATTAGCTGGTGACTGTTCCCAAACTCACTCAGTGCTTTAAGGAAATTGATTCTTGGAAATGTGTGATCTCAGATAATTGTAGTAGGAAATATGGTCATCTCCTTACATAACAGGTTATTAATTTATGTCTGGAGTATGTTGGCGTCACTTAAGACTTGCCTTCAAAAGTGAAAGAAGTTCTGAGCCTTGGTGTTAGAGAAAACAAAGATAACATTGTCTGTGCTCTTGCTATGGCCAGGAATGAACGCTGTCTTTTCTATCAGATAGTTGTAAACAATCCTGAGACTTTTTGTTGAAGATATTTACGTGACAGGATGATCTTACGCCTTAGTCCTGTGCGCTAGATACTTAAATCTACTGATGTTGTGGAGTCTACTCTAATATAAATGTATGAAAAATCAAGCATAACTCAAAACATGCAACATCTGCTGCTCTTGCTTGAGGAATGAATATATGGAAAGGACAGGCAATCTGTTCTTCCCTGTTGTCTCAAACTCTATGGAAATGCAGTACTCTATTTTATCTCTCGTGATATCCAATCCAGTGAGTGGGCTGAAATGGTTGTAAAGGTACTTCAGGTATGACCTAGGGAGGGAATGTTACAAAACAATGAAAGAGATCAAAACAGAAAGCAAAAAAAAAAATTATAAAAATGGTTTAGACCATTCACATTTTGGTTGATTTTATTGCTTTCTGGTTTTTAGGTCCCTGAAATATAATTATTTAATTAGAGGTGGGTTTAGAAGTGTAATCTCTGTGAGGGAGATGATATTGGGAACTGCTGTCAGCTTTACATTCAAACAGTCTACTCAAAGGACCCGGGTGTAATGCTTTGAGATATCTCCTGAAGTGAAGAGAGAGATTTTTGGGGATTATAGAGCAGAAAGATTGGTCTGGAAATCGCTGCTGGCAAGTTGCATTGCTTTTCTGTTCTTCAGTTTCCATGAAGATAGGCATGGTTGTCCCATTCCTTCTTCCCAGTTTCCATGAGGCTTAGCATTTACCTGTTTCTGTGGAAATATCACAGGGTATGTGTCATCTGAGGCATTAGGTTGGTTACTGTTCTGACCAGTTGCCCAGCGGGCTTAAAATTAATGCTGTTCTGTAAGAGATGGTGAACGGGAATGTTCAAGAACAGTTAAGGGTTTGGGGTTCGTTTTTTTTACTTCTTCCTCCTCGTCCATTTGCTGAGAGCATGCTTGAACAATGCTGTGCTAAAAGCACTTGATGGCACTCTTCTTTCCAGTGTTGTCAATAGCACTGTTTAGTCTCTGTCAAAATAATCACTCCCTCTAAGTCATTGCCATCATGGTGCAAGGTAAAAATTCCTTGCATAGAATATTTTTAAATACCTCAAAAGCTACTTAGATCTGTGGAATTTCTTTGTTTTGCGTGTTCTTAAATAAGTGTGGAGGTAAATAGGAAGGAAATATTGGCTCTATTCCTCCTCTGAACACTGAGTGGCAGAATAACTACAAACCTGCCTTTATGGAACAATTTTTATTAGATTTGCAAACAGAATTGCTCTGGGTAGTGCCTGGTTTGCCCAACGCATTCAACATCGCTTAAAATACTAATTTTAATGAAAAGCATAAAATTATACAGAAGAGTTACAGCACTGCTAAGGAAGGACTTGAGTGGAGATTTTTTTTTAGTTACATAATATTTTAAAATAATCAGATGTGGCAAAGATCTGATGAATTGCAAATCATTGTCTCTGTGCTTTGTGTACCAGCTGATTGTTAATCAACAGATGTCAATCAAGTCTTTGATCTAAATGATTGCAAAGATTATTACCTGGAATTAACCTTTTGTTACACTAAAGAGCTTCCACTATTAGTATGAAAAATTAAGTATTTATTTTACAGTCATTATCCACTTGACTAATGTATCATAGCTACTTGTACCACATTAAATCTATATACAGCTTGTATATTTGTGATTTGCATGTTGCAAATACAAATGAAGCTCCTGCTCTTGTTCTGTTCTTTCAAGCAGTGCTTAAAATTGGTATCATATATTCTCAAGCTCAGACAATTGCTTGTTTTACACTCCACTGACACCTTTCTCTGTACGCTTGTACTCTTCATAGCAAGCAGGTTGCCATAATAGTGGCAGGCGCTTTTATGATGAAATAAATCTGTCTTTAGCTCTTGTTACATGTTCCGCTTGCTGAGCTGGTTGAGATTTTTAAATTAAAAAGAGGCACACTTGGTTATTTTCTTGCAATCACTTATTTTTCAGTAGAGTCAGTGCTACATTATCCAGTCAAATGCAGTTCTATATTTCACCTGCTGCTATAGATGTTTATTCTCCAATTGTTTAGATTATGATGTATGATTGGTAAAGAACAGCTTACAGCTCTGGGTATTAATTTAATCATCAGCATAATTCCCACTGCTGCATTTTGCAACGCAAAGATAAATACAGAGATCTTTGTGCTTGAGTGAAACACGGTAGGAAACTGCTTGAAATTGAAAATGCATTACCTTAACTTGATTCGTGCTCCTTCTAGACCTGTTTTTTGACAGTCTGTTTTTGGGAAGGTTTGTCATCCAAGTGAGTGGTAACGGCTGCAGTGTATATGTAGAGAGTATGTTAGTAATTCTCAATGTTTTACCTGTGGCAGAATGTTGAAGTAGATGTCTGTCTTAGCTTGCATTCCACTTTTTAATGGATTTTATATCTGCAGCACTTTGAATGCATCATCCTACCTTTGAGAGTGGAAACTGAAATATGGAATATCACATATTGTTTATTTACCGAAGTCATTCAACAGGCTTGATTGATCTGAGAGGGAAACCAGATGCACTAAGATTGAATCAGTGTTTTATTAACTGAAGCATCCTTTGCATTTTTCTGTGGAACTTTTGAACATATTTTCATCATTCACTGATAAATAGATACCTACTGTGTAATCTCTGTATCTTTTTACATGCATTTGGCTCCTGATCTGCTAATATTTAAAAAATACCTGAAGCTCAGTATCTGCCAACAATTCCAAGAAGGAACTATCTTTTCTGTTGGAATTTATGCACGGAACTTGCTCAAATTTTGAAGGCAGAAGCCCATGGTAACCCTCCAGTGAGGAATACCTCCGTTGCAGCAGCAGCAAGAAGGGACACTGGGGGGTGGGAGGGGGAAGACACATCATAGACCCTTTGTATTAATTTTCTGATCTCCTATCCACTGTAGGTTGTACTTCTTTTCCCCCAATGCAGATCTTGCAATACTATCTTATTGTTTAACTTGTGGATTTTTCTCATCAATTTCTTAACGCAGTTCTTAGCTTTACTGTTGCGTAATATCTGCCTATGCTGGCTTACTCTCTGCTCAGCCCCCAAGCTTGGCTCTAGGGCTGCCCTAGCACCACAAAGCCCTGTTGTTTTCTTAAAGGTGCATCAGAAGATACTGAAGTCGTACTGGAGTTGTTGCTACTATTTATGTGGCGGTCCATCAATTCTTAATTGTTAGAACAGTCAGATGGATAGTTTCATTTCTTCTCCATATCAACAGAAAGGCTTCAAAATTAGGTGGATCAAGCCTGGGGATTATCCCTTCTTAAGTTCAGCAGCTGCAGTGACTGACTATAAGGGCATTAAGAACATAAGGCGGTTTATTACTTCTCTTCTGAGTATTTCCTCCCTTGCTGAATGACTTCTCTCGAATATTTAAGCTCCGTCCCTGTCTGCACATCACACAAGTTAGATGAAATGCTGTAGTATAATGCTGTGTAAAATATAAATGGCAGAGACAATCACCGGCTTTATCAAATAAAATTGGCCTGGGTTTGAAATGTTTGTGTGACAGGCGAGCTCAGCCTTGGATCCCAGACATCCCGCTTCTCATCATGGTTAGAAAAGCAGGAGCAGGCTTCGATTTAATTTTTATTACTTTTGGGTAAATCACTAATGGATGTGCTAGTGATTAGGGGACACTGACCTAAACAGCTATGCAGAGGAAGACTGAAATGTAGGCTGGCTTTTGTTAGATGGGCAATGGCAGCACCGGGGCTAACACGCCTTTTCCAGTCGCATGGCACAACCAAGGAGGTAACTGTAGAAATGCCTGAAATAGCATTTTGCAATCCTGTGCATTTTATTAACTTAAGTAACTACATAGATACAATCAATACAGTAATGGGAAGAATTAACATGTCAGTCAATCCATTTAATCAAATAACATTAAATAGAATTTTAAATATTTATTGGTGCTCTCTAATAGTGCTAAGTGTTGCTTAAATGTTAGTTGAAAAATCACAGGACATGATCATTTCTAACGCTAAGTGATATAATCATACCCTAGTCACAAAGTTGGTATAAAGAAGCTCAGATATTGCCTATGCTGACACAGATATGCAGCTGGTAGTTTTTAATGGCCATGTATAGTGTATGTAGGTAATAGTTTATTTTAAAATTAATTACTAAAGTTTTTCTTTACAGGGAAATGTAACAATGATGCATGGAATTGCAGCTAACCAGCACGTGCTATCAGTACCTCAGTCTGAGATGTATTCAACATTTAATACGTTTAATCTCTGTGTAAAAGGTCTTGGTGTTTATTTTTATTTTTACTCCATAGGAAGTAAATGTTTTATTGGAATGGTTCTCAACATAACAGTGTCATTTGTTACTTTGTGGTTAGGTCTTTCATTGAAGTTTTCAACAAACATGTCAGGATTTGTTATTGTAATTAGACACAGGGAAAATCACAAAAGCTGTGTTACAAATTGCAGCTGTTTGCTTTGACCCCCCTAATTGCATTTACGTTCGCTGCTTACAGGATTGCAAAGATTTTGTGAAGATATAGAAATGATGATTGGATTCCAGCCAAGTAAATTCTGGCGAGTCTGTTGGGCTTTCGTGACCCCTACTATCTTAACAGTAAGCAAAAACATTATGCATGTCGTCTTCTAAGATTTTGTTGTTGTTGTTTATTGGCTGTCTTTGTTTCTGAATGGTAGTAATGACTTCTTGGGTACACGTACCTGGACAGACATGCGTTTGCACGTGTTCTTGCATATTTGTAGTGGATAAAATAGAGTTTAAGTCATGGTATTTTGGTAGAGACGGGCAGTGAGTCTCCAAATACTGCTTCTGTAGTCTTTTCCTGTCTGTACAAAGTGCTGTGGTGGTGTGCCATTGCATGCCTGCAGTTTGTAAATGTTCTGTACATGTCTGTGCGTAATATTTAAGTGTGTGTATTTATTATATATAGGTATATTTATACACACACTTAAATATGTGTGGAGGGAGAGAGGAGATGACATAATCTTCCTTTCTCTTCTCAGGTTGAATCATACAATCCTAGTTAGGGAAAAACATTTTATGGACTCATTTAACTAATCTAAGAGACGTGCTTTAGCAAGACTTGTGTGGCAATGTGACATGGTCTTACTTGCAAAGATGGAGCCATTTCTGCAGAGGTCGAAACATTTACGTTCTTAACAACGACTATAAATCAGCCCCGCAGTTTCCTTGTTCTTCTTTCCCCCCATCCTTTTTAAAAAGGAGCTTTCCTTTCCCAAGGCCTAGGCCCGAGGCGGCCTGCACCCGGCGGGGCCGCGGGGCCGGGCGGTGGCGCTGCGTCACTGCGGGAAGCGGCTGCGGCCTGCGGGCACGGCACCGGCACGGGCCGCGGGGCGCCGCGGGCGGAAAGCAGCAGTAACGTATGCATTAGCGTGGTGATAGGTATGTTATTTCCATATCGCTGTCTAGAATAATGCTTTACGTCAAATCTAGAGCTGCACTGAATCTAAAAGAAGTCACGTTCTCGATTTTACCCAAGCACGTTTTCTTCAGGTCCGGTAGTCCTCGAAGTGTAACTGCGCTGGGTCTGTCTGGGATGGAGTCACCGTTCCCTGCGGCAGCCCGCACAGTGCTGTGCTCTGCACTCGTAGCTGGAACAGCACTGGTATCACTCCAGTGTTGTGTCTATTGCTGCCTATGGCCCCTGCTACCAAAACCTTGCCACATCAACCCACTAGAGTAACAGGCGTGTGGCTCCTGTGTGGTGCCCTCACACAGCGTTCCCTTTACATTTCTAAATGCAGATACAGTCCTTGATTGCACGTCACTTTGTGGCACTAGAATTAAATCGTTCTTTTGGCTCTCTCAGAAACCTCATTTTTACAGGGAGCTATATTTCATGCAGTTATTCATAGATGTAAATTTGCAAGATAAGCACAAATAGTAGAGCTCGTGAAAGGACTCGCATTTCAAAACAATGATGAGTGTGATTTCAATTGGGTGAGGCAGAGAGGCAAAACAGACTGATTTTGTTGTTTAGTCATTTGCAGTCACTTTGTTCAGAGAAGATGGGCCTCAGCTTATGTGCTGGAAAGCTCCTGTGTGCGTGGTTCTTTAGCAGATTGTGTTGGTAAGTCTTTACTTCGGGATAGCCATCTATCCTGAAATAGAGGCTGCTTGGATAGGCAGTTACTTCTTTCAAGTGTCATTAATTCAAGAATGATATAATTCTGAAAACTAAAAAAGGAGTACCTGTGTGAAGGGACTGGTATCTTTTGTTTAACTCAACAAGATCTTGAGTTGTGAGGGAAAGAAACTTCCTGTGCTGAGAAGAATTTCTCCAGCAGGCCTAATGCAGGTATTGTACCTTCCCATGCAGATTTTCTTGACCAGTTCATTGTCATCACGCAAGTGCAGTGGTGTTGTGTGTGGAAAACAGGTAGATCAACCTTACCTATGTATCGGTGACTGTTCTTTGATTGTGACAACATTTAGGTATAGTTCATGAATCCATTTTTGAGAAGTTTGAAGGCATAGCTCAGTTTAATCAATAGTATTAGCACAGCGTAAATGGGAACATGTTTTCTCGAGGGCCTTGTTAAAATTAAGATGTCTGCACGTTTTTTTTTTCTCTGATTTCTTCCAATGGCTGTTTTTAAGATCCTGTCTTAGAACCATTGTTAGAGTTCTGAGGGGAATTATAAGGCTTTTCTGAAAATTACTTGGTTGCTTTACTGATCAGACTTGCACGCCTAGCTACTGCCAGTAATCACAACTAGGGAATAGGAAATTATGTTGTCTCTTACGGAAAGCAAATTTGGAAAGCAAACGAGGTCCAGTCAAGCTTGCATGTTCTGTTGCTGTTCTCTCCAAGTGTAATATTTAGTGAACTCAGGGTAAGAAATAATTTGAGACTGATCTGTCATAATTCAATTTTTGTGGAATGGAAATGGACAAAGCAAACCCGAGCAATACATTTTTTTTCTATTATGGCCTCTGTAAAGCTAATATTTGATACATTTGTACAGTCTAATATTAGACTTTCAATTACTCCACATCTCTGGAAATAAAACTGATCATTTTATATGTGCCTTTACCTAGCTATACTGCTATAAATCTTCTGCGTGCAATTATTGTAAGCACAGGCATTTCCCAAAAGTTACTGAATTATGCACAAATGTAAGCAGATGTATTGCTATTCATACTGTAAATGAAATGGACTAACTTAGCATAATCACATTAGGTAAAACTGCCAATAGACCATGTAATAAAGCCTGTTACTCTAGGGGCAAGATTCTAATTTCAATTCTTCTGCCATAAATGCGGTAATTTTTGTGGGGTTTTGCAGGATTTCCACAAAGCTCATTAGATTCGGTCTCAGACCTGTTTGTTACAGTTTGCAAGAGCACCCTGCCTAGGTGCGTGTACTTTTTATCTGTATTCTATATAGAGCAGCTATGTGCGTGAATGCCTACCAAGTGCTGCAAAGCAGGTTTGTTTTCTTTACTCAAACATTTTCCTTCCTTGTTTCCAGTTCATTCTTTGCTTCAGTTTTTACCAATGGGAGCCAATGACTTACGGAGCTTACCACTACCCGGGCTGGTCCATGGTGCTTGGATGGCTGATGCTGGCCTGCTCGGTTATTTGGATCCCAGTTATGTTTGTGATAAAAATGCATCTAGCCCCGGGCAAATTTATTGAGGTAATTCGTGTGTCTTTTTGCTGCTCAAAAATATGGTCACAGGAGACTGTCTGTTTTATTTTACATAGATTTTGGTAATATTGAATGCCTAATGGTGCTAAGATTGCTTTCTGGTAAGCTAGTTATTGTGTTGCAAAAAGATGCTTGGTTGATTTAAAATGCAGACCTTCTACTCCCTATTCCTCAGCAAAATGCTCCTAAATTGTTAAGTGATTGCTTTTATGAGAACTAGAAGGAGTCACAAATTTCATAAGCCCTGAAAATGGTGCCAGTGGAAGAAAGTTGTTTTCCTAGCTTTGCCAGCCTTTTTGCAAAGTCACGCAGGGGGCGGGCGTTACAGAAGGTAGTGCTGCTTCACGACATCCAAGAATAAGAAAGATGAAAAGACATCATGCTCTACAGTTCAAACGAGTTATTATAAACCTTAGCTGACGGAATGAACTGTTCCTCTCTGGCACCTGGGCTTGAAAAACAAAAAAACCGTGGCATTTTATTTTTATGCTGTGGTATGCAGCAGGTCCTTGCTGCTTCCCCCCCCCACTGCAAAAGCGTGGCGGTCCCCTTCTGCTCTGTTTCTCTGCCCAGCACCGCAGCTGGTGCCACCACCGCCTCTCCACGCGTGTTCCCATCCTGCGGACTCCCCAGTTCCTTGTGGGCTGCAGCATAGCAAAGTCTTTCCCATTTCCCATGTCAACATTTCACTCCTTCGTTGCCTTCACCTTGTCATCTGAAGAAGTTCAGTGCTTTTGTTTGTGGCCTTAAAGGCTGTCTCAGTGGCGTCCTCTCCTCGCTGCATGCTGCTTGCGCTGTTCCGTCCTTGGGATAAGGAACAGTCAGTCATCTCCCCTTTTCATAGCAGTTTTTGCAGTTCGGCTCTCCTACAAAATCCAACAGGGCTGTTATACGCCTAAAAGATGGAAAGGAGAGAAAATGTACTAAAATAGAATAATCTCTTGGTCTCTCAATATGTCACGCTACAATGCCTAAGGGAGACCATGTTTTTCCATTTCATACAGAGCAGAGGAGTTTAATATTAAGTGGCAGGACACCCTGGGGAGAGCATCCAAGTACACAGTTGGCACTAGGCAACAAGGCCACTTGTCTGAAGGGCCTCTCAGTCCTTGTGTAGAGCACCTTGAAGCGCACAGGGCAGGAGAGAGAACTACTACTGGAAATGAGCTAATATGAAATTAGACTTGCTTGTTCACAAGGCTCTCTCACTGAGATAAATAGCTCTCCTTCAAATCTTCCAACTTACCTGTGTGGGATGGGAGTCCTTTTTGATGCCTCAAAAAATAGGGTGCTTTACTTATTGTCCCTCCAGTCGTGCACCCAAAGAAACACCAAAAAGTCCGATCTGTTTTGAAGGGGCTTTTGCTGCAGTTATTTCATCCCTAGCCCAGTGTTTTTTGAACATGGAGTCTGCTGCATAAAATTATTATGGTTGATCTGGGAGGTAAGGGTTGCAAACTGGTAATTAAGCGGAGATTAAAATAACTGATAGAGAGGCCTGATTCACTTTATTAGGTAATAAACCTATAATTGTTCCCGCTTAAGTCATCAGAAATATGTTTTCTTTCCTTTTTATCTGTAAATAGCCAATCATATTATATATTCAATAAAGAAATCAGTGGAAAGATGAGAAGATTTTGGTTGTTTGCCAGATTAACGTTCTCCTCTTTCTTTCTGCTCGAAATAGAAGTGAAATAGTTTGTCATCTCAAAATTAAATTTTTTTTTTTCATTCATAGCATAGTACTACTTTTTGGTCATTTGTATACTTCTGGGAAATATGCTAAACAGAAATCCAATTATTTTAATGCCGTTACCCACTGCTTAGACGATTGGGCTAAGTAATTGTGCACATGTCCTTCAGCAAGTGAGCCTAGCAATCTGCAGCAGTAGGTCTGAGCTCCCCTCACATGGTGCGAGGGAGAATGTATAATTAAAATCTGGGCACTTTATCCTCTATTAATCTTGCAAACTTTGCGCAAAACAAACAGCAGTGGAGCATTGCAGGGTCGTTGTCAATAACCTCAAATGAGCCTCCTCTTATTTCTTCCGCACTGTAATTCTGCTCCGTAACTTCAAATGAGACTCTTCTTTCTCTCTCTAACGTTGCAGCGACTCAAGTTGGTATGCTCTCCGCAGCCAGACTGGGGCCCGTTTTTGGCCAAGCACCGTGGTGAACGTTACATGAATATGATCGATCCACTGGGAACATCTTCCCTGGGACTTAAACTGCCAGTGAAGGATATAGAATTGGGGACCCAATGCTAATAATTATTACATTGGTGACAATAACACTGTCAGCCTTTTCAGCTATTTTTTCCAGTTTATTTCCCTACCTTTTTTTCCTTTTTTTTTTTTTTTCTCTTTTTCCACAGTGCCTGAAAGTGGCTGCTTAGGAAAGTAGGACTGACTGTTGCATGCCATAGGGAGACCTAGCTAGACCACTTCCAGGTGCAGGTGATGCTCATTCTGTTTTGGGTGAAATAGCAAAAGCATGTTGCACAGTGGGTTACGTCCCAGTATTTTTCAGGTTACATGTAAATAAACAGAAAAACTTTAAAGGAAATTATGTGCAAAATTTGACCAGTTTCACACAAGCATCCTTGTAACAACCAAAGATGGGACTAGGATTTTGTTTTTGTTACCAATGTAATCAAAGGGAAGTTCAGCTCTCAGATACGATGGAAGTGAGTGCAGGAGGAGATCTCCTGTAGCCCTGGTCTAAGTCTGGCATGAGGCTGTTCCAGTAAGTGGAGTCGCTTTGTCTACACTGACAGCAGGCCTTGACTCATTGTCACACACTTCTTGTGTAAGTATGAATTATATTAACTTTGAGGACTTGCTGTCTAAACTAGCAGACACCCTTTAAATAGCATGCCAGTAGGCAATATGTGGGATCAGAACAGAACCACAATGGTCCGTTTGGTGGTTTTGAGTAGGAAAAAAAAAAAAAGCAAAATTTAGGAAAAAAATCATTCGAGATTGTGGTAAACTGTATTTGAATCTAGAAGTGGTTTGGAAAGCATGCCAGACAGGATTATGGGCATCAGTTGAAAGTACTGTCATATGTTTCTTTCTATAATTTGATATCTGTCATTTCAATTGGAAATGACTCAGTTACACCACGTGTCCGAAACCTGGCTCCGCTGGCAAACTGTATGTACTTCAAGTACTACTGCTGTTTTACTCACTGAACTCCGATACTTTTGAACATAGCTTTCCTTGTTTCTCTGCTTTTGTTTGCATTATCTCCTCAAGAAGCCATCCTATAATTTGTGCCTAACTTTGTATTCTTACAGTGGTAAGTGTAGTCTGGTTACCACCTGCCAGCACTTATTAGAAGTTAGATGTGCTGTTCAGCCTTGTGGCTCCCCATTCATTCTCCTCTCTTTACACAACCATTAGATGTATTCTCCTCTTTCAACCAACGGGGAAATAGCAGAACCCCAGTTGTCTATATATTATATATATAGCACGTAAATTCTTCAAACTGGTATTCTCTGGAATGTACATAGTTTCCTTTCTACGTTTTTCCATTTAGAACACCTTCGTCACGTAGAAACAAAACAACCCCACGACAATTAACAAATGCAGTTATCAACATGGATGCAGCATTAGATATACAAAATGCAAGGGCTGGAGGGAGAGGGCAATATATTATTCGGCCATGGTAATACTGAAGAGCGATAGGACATTCTAAATCATTACATTTTAGACATCAGATATGTGGCAATATGAATGTTAGACTCAAATAGTTGTTACTTACTGGGCAGAGTAAAAATAGAGCTTTTTAGGAGCACATTTATTTATCTGAATAGAAAATTAGCCCGTTTTTATTGTAAATGCACTAGAATGAGGGAGAAAACTGTATCTTCAATAATTGGCACAACTGTAACCTTTACAATCTTGTTAGATCCTATACATACAGATATGATATTTTTTACCAGTGATCAGTGTTCACGTAGTGTGTATTAGTGATGTTTTATGTCCCTATAAGTATCTTATCGACCAGTGTAGAGATGGTGAGCTTAGAGTAGTTTTAGCCTGTTTTCCCTCCCCACACACACTTGTAGTAGCCAATAAATGTTCTTTCCTTTCAGGGGACTGTTTCTATCCTGTTCTTTTGTCTGTCTGTCTGCATATTACGGGGTCTCAGGTAAATCCTCAGTTAACGTGTGTGTAGATCAGTAGCTATGTTGTTTCATCCTGTTGAAGAAAACAAAGCAAAAACTAAACCTTAACGTAATACTTCCACAAATGAACTTATTTTCTCTCTGTGTGTGTATATATATATGTATATTAAATATATTAATCATTTTGCTGAACTTCCTCTTTCACGGGGCAATTAGTGTTGCCAATTACAGGCACTGCTGGAGACCTTTAATCCTCATGCAGGAGAAGTGGAGTGCCATCAGGGGTTGTCACTGAGCGAGACAAGGATGGATTTTGCCACAGTTTGGGCTGGCCCCTGAATCTCTGCCCCAGGGGCTCTGCCGCTCCTTGTCTCACGGGGCAGCAGGATGGGACCCTTCTGTGAGCTTCTCTGCCTTAAAGCTGTTGCCCGCTTGTTTTGGCTTTGCCAGCTATTTTAATAAGGGTGTTACTATTCTTGCTTCTGCCTCTTATTTTTCTGGCAGAGGCAGGTGTGAGAAGCCATACTATGACGCAATGGAAATTTGGCCCCCACATCGCTAAGTAGAGCTTAGGGATATGGTTTGATGGAGGACTTGTTAGTGTTAGGTCAGAGGTTGGACTAGGTGATCTTGGAGGTCTCTTCCAAGCTAGATGATTCTGTGTTTCTGTGGTCTCATTGGGGCTGAGGGCATTTCTCTGGGTGAAGGAAGGAACCTAAGTCAGTGAGCAGTGGCAATTATGCATTTTTGTCAGGATGAATAGCTTTAGGCCTCTTTTTACCAATTTTACCTAGAACCTTGGTTTGATATCTGGAGTCCGGTCTAGTTTGCTTTTGTTACTCTTGTGATGAAAAGTAATGCATGTATAGGTTTGTTCCTCTTAAAAAGGGGAAGAAAAAAGAAAGCACCCAAATTGCTTAATAGCTCGGAATCCTTTTAACTTTGTAACTTTTTGTCTCAGGACATGCATAGGAACTGGATTTAACTACTTGCAATAAAATGGCCTCAGTATAAGGATGTCAGTTACTGCCTACTGTAAGTGTAAAAGCGATATCATTTGAAGGAGTACTGCTACCTTATCATATCTTTCCTTTGGCTTGGATTACCAAAATGGAATGCATATGAAAAAAATGCTTTCCATGAGTTGGGTAGCTAACATGCTTGCTTTTAATTTAGGTGGTGTTCCTGTAATTGTTAGTTAAGTCATTAGCACAGGATTAGTCCTGACTTAGAAACTCTGAAAGCAGATAATGGAGAGTGATTTTTTTCTGGTTGATTTTTGTCTTTAGCTTTGATGTTCAATACTGGGCTTGCAAAAATATTTGGAAAAGGGTGAGAAATGAATTCAAAAGTCAGAGAAGACATGAAGTTTTTATAGTATGTTAAAAACAGAAATTAGTTCATGCTAGACTTCTTAAAAAGTATTTTACTGGCCAAATCAGAGCATCGAGATTAAATGAACCAGCAGTGGCCTCTTTAAACGAGAAGTAACCTTGCAGTTTGGGAATGCACTTCATTTACTATGTTCTAGAAAAGTTTGCATGTACTTTGATAATTTTCTAAAAATAAATTTAGTAACTAATTAAGTACCAGTAAAGATCTTTACAAATAAAAAGGAGGGGAAAAAGCCATATTAGTAAAAATGTGATGTACGCACTTGCAGATCTATCTAACTTGTGAGTAAAAATGTTCAAATTTGGTGAGAATTACTTATGTTGCATATTTTTTTCTTTGAAATGAAATTGAACTTCTGGATGAGCTGAGATGCACTGTTGTACGCATTAAAGATCACACTTAATGCAAATGCTTGCCATCTTCAAATCCTTTGGGGGTCTTCCTAGTGTTTTTAATATGCAATGTTCAAAACCTGTGTTTCAGCTAGACATGGCAGCACTTTGTTCCCAAAAGAAGGGTTTAACAAAATGACCTTTAAATGAGGAAGACTTGGATTGTCTTTATACATGTCAATTGGGTCAAAGTATTCTTTTGATTAGGTTCTGCTCCACTGACCGCATTAGATGTGCCTCAGCACTGAAGATCATCGCTTCCGATACACTGTGGCTATCCCGTATCATGAAATTCCAAATGCTGATTTATTTTAGCTATCTTCTGGCCTTTTTGAATATATGTACAGTTGTATGGATAATATGATTTCTTGTTGCCTATGGTAAAAGCACTTGCTTATTTGTGACAAAGATCGGTTTCTTATTGGTTTCTTATTCTGCAGCTCCACTTTTTCTTGCAGTCAAAGAAAGACATGAGCGGAGTGTGGGTTGCAGGCTGCAGAGCTTTCGGCAAGTGGCCTCCCAGAACGTGCCTCTGTTTTGCTAGTAACGCTGTTCTATCTGGCGTAATTATGAGACACTTGTTTCTTAGTTTGTAGTTAAATGGTGTGCACATCAGATAATTGTAAAATGGTCAGATCTTGATATTCCAGAGGGACTCAGGTTGATGATTGGAGGGGGGAGGGTAGGGGTATTTGTGGTTTCTGCCTTCATCACCCTCAGGCAGCCTATCACCAAAGAGAGAAGGTTTTCCTGATGGGTTTAACTTAATGTGAGAACCAGGCTGGACCTTATAGCTTGCAATATTATTATTTGCCCATAATATTTAAATACATCATCAGGTAACCATTTGCCTTACAGCTATCTTCCATTGTTAAGAAAATTATTGATTGACTAAAACATGTTGTTATCTGTCATTTATATTATGTAGTATTACCTTATATGGTGGATGCTTAGCTGGTCTAAATTGTCACAGCTTGGTTTGGAGCTGTGACAATTTACACCAGCTGAGAATTTGCTCCCTGTGTCCTATGGCACTTTATTACAGACCCATCGCTGATGGGTTAAATCTTAATTACTTGCGTAATGTCATATATAAATATATATATATATTTACAGGCATTCTATAGGGTACTGCTGCCTATGGATAAAGATTTGTACCCTAACCAGGTCATTTTTTTTTCATTACCTATATGTGGAGAAGATGCATTATGTTACAAAGGATGCACCATATATATCTCATGTAGTGCATACAATAATGCTGTATGTTATTCATTTAAGAAGTCATTACTCTTGAGGCCCTACCTCAAATTTTGTATTTATGTGTACAAATGCAATTTATTGTATTATATATTTGCCTATTATATTTGGATGTGATAAATTAAAATTATTCAATAATGTATGGGCTCCAAGTCTCTAAATAAATGTCCAGTGTTTAAAGCAAAATATGCTAACATGTTCTGGTGAATAGAATTTCTTTTTCCACCCTCTTTGCCCACCCAATGCACACCACAAACATCATTCTTACTTAACACAGAGCCTTAAGGTATCTGCAGAATTGATCCATTTGATTGTTAGAAACCTTGAGCAGCAACTGCAAACAGCCCTCTTGGGAAATGGAGATATTGCACAGCTGCAGAAACAAGTATCAATTAAATGGCTGGATTCTTAACTATTTGAGTGCTCTGTAGCTTGTAGAATAATAGATTGCTTATCAGAGGACTTACTGGATTTCTTTAAATCCTTTTTATCCTCTCAATTCAGTCACCCCAAAGACAGCTGAACTGTTGAAATGAGAGGTTCTGACAGAGAGGAAAATGAAAGGCAGAAGGGACTAGTGAAGAATGAAAGTGTAAGCAGACGTTTCCTGACGTTATGGCACCTTTTGTTTAAAGCTGAATTTCTGCAGCGTGGTGAGTGTGATGCAAAGCAGTGAGCGTGCCACAAAACCCATGTACTAAGCCGACTCTTTGCGTACCAGTCCCTTGGTATTGCAATGGTACCGATCCGACCTACTCCACTGCTGGAAAGCGAGTGTTCCCCAGATACGATAGATGAAGTGTGATATTTGATCACAACATGGCATCAAGCACGGTAGTGAAAGATACCCTAGTGCTATGCCAAGAATGGGATAGCAATTCCAGGCAAGGGCCTAGTCCAGAAGATGACTCAACAGCTATGTGACAGGACTGCTTCAGCAGCTCTGGTAACGAGTTCCCAAAGGAAAAAGCACTTTGTTCTATCTGTAAATTTGCTTTTCTGAGATGTCTATGTGCAGATAAAGGAGGAGGCAGGACCTAATGATGGAGGACTACAGGAATTCTTGGCGTATGTAAGACAAAATTCATCCTGGAGAAGGCTGCAGTTGTCAGCAAGCACTGTACGAGCTCTGGGAGGCAGGTAAGTGTCGTTAGTCCCCTCTCCAGGAGGAAAATGGGGGGCATGTGGAGTCTCTCAGATCTCCAAAGTCAAACAGTGTGAGTCGATGATACAACACATTGCTTTGGGGACTACGAGACAGTCCTTTGCTGTCACCTTTAGGCACTATTGCTTTAAATCTTTGCGCTCATGGGAGCAGATAAAAATCCATGTCCTTTTAACTTGGTTGTATGGATTCACCCAGGCTGCAATTGAAACCCACGTACGTTAGGTTACATAGATGACTAGAAGACAGGCACATCTGCTGTGGTGCTAGCCAGATGCATTTAGTTGGAAATAATCTTACT
This sequence comes from Stictonetta naevosa, assembly GCA_011074415.1. Classification (NCBI taxonomy): domain Eukaryota; kingdom Metazoa; phylum Chordata; class Aves; order Anseriformes; family Anatidae; genus Stictonetta; species Stictonetta naevosa. The sequence continues at coordinate 1,352,841 of CM021701.1, read as the reverse complement.
CCTTTGGGTATTGAAATGGTGATGTTCAGAGTGCAGACACAAGGGCACATCTTTTATCCACCTAATGGATTAATCAGTTGCAGGGTTTAATTTAGGTTTTACAGTCATCAGACATTACCTAGCCATGCACTTGAAATTTAAAAAAGCTGTAGGTAGTGCTCCATGACAGTAGAGTGAAACAGACAAAAGAGTTTCTCTTCTGAGGGCCTAATTCTGGTGGATTTGTTGGCTGCTTACATAGTAATACAGCTTAACGTGGACACTCCCAACCCACTGGGCTGATACCATACGGTCTGTTACAACTGTTTGGCAGTGGGTAGGACAGGAACAGCAGGCAGTATTCCTATAGAATTTCCCATCCCTTCACATCCTCTTCTCAGTATTTAGAAGTAAGTGCTGTTGTGAATTGTTGCCCTCTGCTGGCTGCAAAGTACGCTTGGTCCCTGTGAATTGCGAGTTCCCATTTGGAAACTGGCTTTCGAGGGCAAGCCTTATTAATTACTAAAAGCAAAGATGTGCTATTCCATGAGGTAGGAGGTGTTTTTTCAGGTGCGAGCACGGTCAGCTCTCTAGCGTGTGCATTTCTGCTGGTGGCTGAGCCGCCCCGTTCAGCTTCACTTAAAGTAACACTTAGCACTTGTAATTGCCTTTCGTCCAAGGGATGCAAACAGCATCACAACTGCTCTGAGAGATAGCGGGCCTAGTCAAAAATACTTCATCAAGCTACAAAGTGCCACAAGCTTTTTGGCTGAGAGGACTAGCAGCTTAACACCACAGTTAGCAACATCACAAAAATTTAGGTCACAATCAAGAAGCATTCAATGTCCAACTGGGAGTGCAAGAGCTGTCTTTAACGGGAATATTATTTGAGCTGAAATCCATCTAGCTTGCCAGGAACAACGCTTTCCTCTTGTAAAAGTGCCATAGTGTTTTTTTTTTTTTTTTTTTTTTTTTTCCTGATTTAACTGCTATGAATGTTCAGGAACACAGCTTAGCTTTAAGTCTTATTTGAATGTCATGCCTTTTGGCTATTTATATTTCCAACAAGATCACATCAGAATATCAGATTTTTTTGGGTGACGAGGATGATGCATTGCCACTAGAGGAAGTGAGAGATTAGATTAGTGTTGGTTGGGGGAAGGTGTGTGGTTTTTTTTTTTTTTTAGTCTACCTTTTTCTGATACAAACAGTTAAAAGTGCTTGTGAGATAACTGATGCTCTCCCAGAGCATGACTGTTCAGGCACAGTGCTGGTCTATGGGAGGATCCACTTCTGCAGGACCAGCTCGGTTTGGAGCCCTTCTGGCCAAGTTGGGTGTTACTTGCCACAGTGTCTGTGGGCTCTTTGGATGTTTGGGGCTAACAGAAGAACAAGACAGGGATGGTGAGAGCAGTGCCTGTCCGTAGCAGAGTTCAGGGTGTGCTTGAAGCTATGCTTTGAGGCCAAAGTTTTGCTTGTACCCATGGTAATTTTTTAAATAGCATTTAATCCAGATTTAAATGAAGCTAATTACCTATCTGTCTGAGAATGTCTGATCAATTGCGATTGTATAGCCACTAAAGGCTGTGCACCAGTTCAGTTTAAGACTGGCAACTTCAGTGAAACTTAGTTGTATTTGATTCAATTTTGTGTATGGATAAACCCTAGATTTGTTATTAGATAAACACAAACATAGCTAAGCTAACATGAATTGGATGTATAGTTCATTTCACAGAAATAAAGTTCCTCTTAAATCAGAGAATAAAGCTATGCAGAAAAATGATTTTATTGGGATAGAAGGCTGTGCCTCCACCCGAGGATGTGCTGTGGATATATAACGTGTACGTAGTTGTATACTGTGTATGTGCATGTCGCCATGCCCCAGGGCTGAAAGTAGTGCTAATAAAACGACACCCTAGACGGAAGTGAGAATATACCAAGTTATATTTGGACTAAAGCTACTGGAGATGAATTAGGAGATGCTTTTGGAATGACCACCCCAGAGATTTCCTGGCGTGCATGCCTTGCTTACAGCCAGGAGCAGCTGTTTTCAGTGATCTTACTAAATTAATAATTAGGCAGCCATGCTTTAGTCTGATCATGCTATTGTAAGTGTGCACAAGTGCAACAGCTCCCTAAAAATGGCTTTGTGTTTTTTTTTTCTTGGTGACATCCTTACTTTATCCAAATGTACAGGTTACTGTTTTTTATTTCAGAGGGCCTAAATTTGCATTGTGCAGAACCAAACCCAATGTGATGAGGGGAGACAGCAGTGAGGGGGATCCCTGTGGCTTTACAGCAGCTAGGGCTTGGTGTGAGCTGCAGTAAAACTGGATCAGGTGCGAATCTCTCTGATTCTGGTTACTGGGATGGGAGCTTCAGCTGGAGCCAATACTACCTACTTCAAATTTAGATCAGGTGCTCTAGGGTGGAGAGTCATTAAATGTAATCGGTGTGTGTGTGAGGGGGGGTTGTTTCTTGCCAAGGACTGAGCCAAGTTCAGGGCTGGAGAGGAGAAGTGGGGAAGTGTAGAACAGCCCCGAGAGCAGATTCTGCGCTGACCCACAGGTATCCTTCCCTCCTTTCCCCCTTTCACCCTTCAACGCAAAAGTGGGGAAGTGACTGGAGCAAGGACACTTCCTCAGCCCCAGCTACGGTCCAGCTTTCCGCACCGCCTCCCGCAACGTGCGCTGCTTCCTGCGGCCGGGCAGGCGTTAGGGCCGAGCGCCGGGAGCTCCGGAGGGTCGCTTCTCCCCGCTTATACGCGCGGCGGCGGCAGGGCCCTGCGGAGCGGGGCCGGGGGTCCCAGGGGCGCTCCCCGCTCCACGTCGCGGCCGGGCGGCGGCGCTGGCGAGGCCCGGGGGGGCCGCGCGTC